>JAHWFP010089840.1:0-26345 GCA_023313725.1 Lithobius niger
TCAGTCAAAATAGTCACACCATCCGACGTCCGTACTGAAGTCAAAAATTTCCATTTATTTTATTAGTCCTATGTAAGAAATATACATTTTTTAAAAGTATGTCTGCTAAATTCTAATTCGTCTTTTTTTTAGGAACTCCAATTTATCTCATCATTTTTTCCTCGTGTTTGTTTGGCAAAAATTATTTCGTATATAATAAAAGAATAATAATAAAAGCAATGAACGATTTTTCTTTCAAGAAAAAGAAAATGAATTCAAAATCATCATTTACGTGTGCATACTGTGGAAAGGTCTACGCAACTCAGGAAGATTTGATCCATCATGTTCCCAACCATCGATCCGATCTTCGACCAGAGTGTTTACTCTTCGAACACGAGTTGAAAGATGTTGAAGGTGAAGTAAGGTGCAAGTTGGTGCATGATGATACGCATCGAATTTATTTCCGTAAAATTGAATGTCTCGATTAATCTCGAGCACTCAATCTACTGTATTGTCCACTTAAATATCTTATCATCACTTGCTTGGATCAACTGACCAATTGTAAATTTCAACTGTATTTAGAGGCAGATTTTACCAGGGATTCCAACACCGTGCGAACCTATTTCTGATCCCTCTATACAGCTATTTACAATGAATCTAATGTGTCGGAAATCTTGGAGGATGCTTGCAAAAAAATACAACAGTCAGTCGAAACTTTTGAATTAACAGGTAGTGGCTGGCGGTTTTTGAAAGTTTGGGGTATAACCGTAAAAGTGGCAAAAATCAATCGTTTTTGCCCTAGTTTTTTCTTACCCTTGCTGAGTGCATAACGCAAGAAAAGCGAAGTTATAGTGAATGTGGAAAATTCTGACGGAAAGTGCTTTCTATATTCCATTTTAGCCGCTAAAATGGAGTGCTACAAAACCGAAGTTAAATATTACGAACCATTTCCTAATACCGTAGACCATTCCATGTTGACATTCCCCGTGAGTCTACGGCAAATTGATTCCTTCGAACGAGTCAACAATTTGTCCATTAACGTAAATTCTTACAAGGGATCGATAGGGTTACACCCGGTGAGAGTGAACAAAAATATGGAAGGAGAACTAATTGACCTGTTACTCATAGCCGACGAAAAAGGAAATACTCATTAATGCGCCATCCTCGACATTGATAGGGTAACCCGATTTAGAGGTGTTGGAAGTAACAGGAAATTTTACTGTCGTAACCGCTTCACTGCCTTTCGTAAAGAACAATTCATGATGGAGCACACCAGTAAATGTGTGAGATTGAATAGGGCGCACTTTCTCACTTTCTCACTACCCGGCGCTAACACGTTAAAATTCCTACACTACGATAGACGCAATCCTCATCCTTGGGAAATTTATGCAGATTTCGAATGTATGCTCAGACCCGTGCAAACTAGTAGCACCGATCCATCCTCGAGTTCGTCTACTAAAGTCAGTTTGCATTCGCTTTACTAGTTTTGGCTACGTCGTTGTTGGTCCAGAAAATGAAATCGTGAGTCAAAAATTCTACCTCGGCGAGGACGCGGTGATTAAGTTTTACGAATGTATGAATAGTGAAATTAAAAAGTTTGCCTTGACTATCTCACGACCGAAACATCTGATGATGACTGCCAACGATGAAATTCGGTTCTTGAAAACCGATACTTGTTACTACTGCAACAAAGTCATCATCTCCAATAAAGTGAGAGATCACTGCCACTTCACGGGAAAGTTCAGAGGTGCTTCTCACGTAAAATGCAATCTGGAGGCTAGGACAATAAACACTATCCCGGTCGTCTTCCATAACTTGGAAGGTTACGATATGCATCTACTGATTTCTGCGACAGAAAATTTCCCTTCGGGAGTAGACGTTCTTGCTAGAAACACCGAGCGTTTCATGAGTATGACCATTACGCGATACTTTTCCTTTGGTGGAAAGGACCTTTCAGTAAGGTTGCGGTTTTTAGACAGTTATAGTTTCCTATCTTCCTCGCTCGAAACTTTGGCTAAAAACCACAAGAAAGATCGACCCTTCCCCATCTTAAAAACTGCTCTCGATTCGGTAGACTGGTTCGAGCCAGAAGCGAAAAAGGAAGAAATCTTGGGTTTAGTGACGCAAAAAGGCCACTACCCGTACGAGTACGTGCAGTCTATGGATGTGTTTGAGGACCAGGAATTACCTCCTAAAGCAGCATTCTTCTCCTCTCTACGAGGCGAAGGCATCACCGACACGGAGTACGATCACGCAACGTCAGTTTGGAAGTTGCTGAAGGAGAAGGTTTTTAAAAATTACCATCTTGTATATCAGATGATCGACGTGTATCTTCTAGCCGACATTTTTCAGACTTTCAGGGAAACTTGCTCGGTCAATGACGGCATAGATCCTTGCTACTACGTATCCACACCAGGGTTTAGTTGGGCAGCCGCGTTGAAACAAACTGAACTTGAACTGTTTACGCACGGAGGAAAGCATAACTTTATAACTTCCGGTATCAGAGGTGGAACAACTTTTGTGTCGAAAAGGCATTCGATCGCCAATAACAAATATCTACCAGATACTTACAACGAGAATCTACCTAGTCTATATCTAGTAGATTTGGATGTCAACAACTTATACGGACTAGTCATGACCGAATTCCTTCCATACGATCGATTTAGTTGGCTGACGAGGAAAGAAATTCTCGAAATTTGCTTGGCATCGGTTGAAAAAGATTTGGAATACGGTTATATATTGGAAGTGGATTTGGACTATCCATCCACGCTACACGATGATCACAACGATTATCTTTTAGCACCGGAAAAGTTTAAAATAATGCCAAAACTCGTGTCTCCCTTCATGAAAGAAACGGCAGGAAACAAGAAGATCGTTTCTACTTCCAAACTGACGACTAACCTGCTCCCGAAGAAAAACTATATAGTTCATTACAGAAATTTACAATTCTACTTGAAGCACGGTTTAATTTTGAAAGGTATTTACAGAATTCTAAAATTTTGTCAGAAGCAATGGCTAAAATCTTACATAGAGTTTAACACCAAGAAGTGTCAACTCACAACGACGACGTTCGAAAAAGACTTTTTCAAACTGAAAAATCATTCGGTGTTTGAAAAAACGATGGAAAACAAATCGGGGCGTTTATCCGTGAAGTTGTCTGATAATCCAAAAAAATCTGTCAAGTACAGCACTGCGCCACACGCGGATTCATCCAGGTTTCCTCAACGAAAATCTCATACAAGTAAACTTGAGACTTCGTAACATCAAGTGCGACTTACCGACTTACTCCGGTTTCTGCATCCTCGAACTTTCCAAATCACAATGTATGAATTTCACGTTCAGTTCATGCGTCCAAAATATGGAGACCGAGCACGTTTACTTTTCACGGATACCGACAGTCTGTTCTACGAGGCAGAGACTGACGAATTTTACTGGGGCATGGAAATTAAGTCAGATAGATTCGATACTAGCAATTATGATCCATCGCATCGTCTATACAGTATTAAAAACAAACAAGTTCTGGGGAAAATGAAAGATGAGACGGCTGGCATCCCGGTAAAAGAATTTGTAGGCTTGAAAGCAAAAATGTACTCAGTTTTAGTAGGGGAAGAGAGTATTAGAAAGGCTAAAGGGATTAGTAAAGCGTTTATCCAAAAAAGTCTTAATCACGAAGACTACAAAAAAGCGCTATTTTCGAAAACATCGTTGAAAGCCACGTGGATGAGCATTCAAAGTAAGGATTATCAGCTCGCTACGGTTGAAATTTCAAAATCTTCCGTATCTCCTTACGACGATAAGAGATTAGTGTTGGACGATGGAATAAATACGTTAGCGCACGGTCACTACAGAACGGGTATAGCGCATGATTTTATTGACGGTGTAATCGATCCGATGGAGGATGAAGAAGCTGAAGAGCAAGCTTCGCTGGAGAAAGATGAGAGGAAGAAGCATCAGCCACTGAAATACCAAAACGAAGCGAAGAAGAAAAAATAGTGGCTAATAAAAGGAAAAGAGCCGCGGCTGCTCGTAAGAAACGTGCGATGGAAACTGTCGAACAGAGAAAAGCTAGGTTGGAGAAAATGGCCGCCGCTTAAAGAAGAAAATTAATATTCAGTCGAACTGCTAATATGATCTGTTGTACATAAAATTCAAGTACAAATTATTTAAAAAGATAAACTGCTAATGTTATCAGTCCAGCTATTAAATTTTGAATCATATCCCTTCCACTTAACAAAGTAGAGCATTTTCCCATCTGTACCTTTCTTTCGTCTTAATACTTTCTCCACTAAAAATAAATCGGGAATGAGAGTTTTTTTTAATTTCTTGTTCGTAGAAGCCGCCGAGCACCGGTTCATTCAATTCGTCTTTTAATAGATAAGTAACGGGTTCGGTTTTTTGTACTTTACGGATCGTGAAAACTTTGTTAGTAAAATTTTGTAAATACCCTTTATCAAAAATTTTCTTAACTTTAGAAATTCTGACTTTATTTCCTACGACAAATATGGGTTTTTTTCAACGATTGTTTCGGTATAATTTTCAGTGACGATTCGTGACGTCTGGCTACTTCCCTCGGTTTTAGTTTAGTTGTGGAGTGAACCGTGAAACTAACTCATCAATAATGTGTATCCATTGGTAGTTCCCCTGCTTGGCGAATCGTTTCCACATGTGACTTTTCAGCGTTCTGTTGAAACGTTCTACAAAGCTCGCTTTCTTCTCAGAGTGGGTAGAGTACATGTTGATGTTGTGACGTTTAAGGAGCGCGTTAAAGTTTTTATTGTAGAATTCACTGCCTAAATCAACTTGTAAATTTTTAGGGGGTGTCGTTCCTTCGAGTATCTTTTTAAAGGCTTCCATAACGACTACACCGGATTTTGATTTAAGGGGAATGGCCTAAGAAAACTTGGACATGACGTTAATGCAAGTCAGTAGGTAATTAAATCCTTTATTAACGTTAGAGTAAGGTATCATTTCCACCAAGTCCGCTTGCCATAGATCATTCAGACTCCGCACAATCACTTTCCGCCTCGGAAAATGTTTCCGCGTCAGTTTGTGGAGTTCGTTTACGAGTTGATCCATTTCGTTTTTTTTTCTTCCCATTCCAAACTTGAACTTTGTCGCCATGATTTTTTTAATGATCGCAACGGCTAATTTTTCTCTCCAAGAGGTCGAAATATCCTTACGTACTTTTTGAGCTTTAGATAAAAGAATTTCATCGGCGACGTGTCGTTCGTTTAAATTTGAGCTTTTTGAGTAAGCGTGTTCTTTACACGCCTCATCCAGTTTATTTATTCCAGGATCCCCTCTAGCTAATCTCTGATTTAGTTTTGTTCCTGGTCTGCAATATTGATATCGCAGACCATGTAAATGTACTTCTACCGGTAAATGGTCTATGATTTTATTTATGATTCCTTTCCCAGACTTGATGAAGGAAGCTCTTTTCGTTCCGCAAACTTCGCAAAAGTAGACTTCCATGCTTCTGTTATTTTTTTATGTAATAATAGTAGGAGGTTTGGGGCGGTTAGGTGTGGATCGTTTACATTTCATGCAATACTTTATCTTGGCTATTTTTTTATTATCCAATTTTTTTTATCGTAAACCTAAATTCTGATAAATTCTTTTTTTCTCGAGCGGTGATGACCTGTCATTGTTCCAATTCCGATAAAATTTCTATCATTTCGTTCCTGTGACCGTCGTGACCCGCTTGGGCTGACCCGTACAAAAGCCTCAGTCTTTCGACCAGATCGTTAGGATCGTCGTAGTACCTGTAATCCACCCTGCCCCTGGTTTCTTTTTTACCATACCAATTCCTTTTTTCTTCATTTTCATATCCTCCCAGATAGGACCAATTATCGACACGTACTTGGCACTACGATTCGACTTAGGTTTTCGAGTGCCCGGATCGTTGTTTTGGTAGATAGCGTGCATGTTTTTTTAAAAGAGAAGCTTAACTCGCCTTGACTTCGAGAGCGTACGACGGCTCCTTCAAATCCTTAAAGACCAGCAAACTCCAAAGTCCTCGTCTTCCCGTGTACTGATTACCACCGACCACTATGTCATTCGCGAATATTTTTACGGGTTTATTAGCAATGCTCATTTCTCCAGTTTTCATGTCGTATTGCAGTCCGAAGACAGGATCGGTCTCTTTGGGATTTTGGAAAAATTTCATCAGGAAATATTTCGCCGTTTGGCCTCTGACATGGCCAGGTAACAGACTATCCAAAGATCTGAGAGTTGGGAAATTTGGAAGTTCTGGAGGCGTCGACACACGTCTGTTTTGTATTGCCGAAAGTGTGGGGGTTACTTTCAAACCTGTGCTGATAGACGCGTATTCAGTTCGCGTAGCTGGAGTCGAGTATTCGGAAAGATTGGGATCTCGCGCTATCGGAGTTGAATGCTCGACGGAAGGTTTCGACGATTCAAACTTCTCCGTCTCATTCACCGTGGTTTCCCACTCTTCATCATCTTCATCCTCGGATTTATAAGTTTTATTTATGGGAGTAATAATTCGTATACGTTTTAGTCGTTTTCTCGTTGGAAAACCGGCAATCGGTTTCGCACGACTCGCTATGGGTGGTGGATTACAAGAGTAGATTTCAAAGTACTGACGACGGGTTTAAAAAATTCTTGTAAAGATTCTTCTTGATCTCGTTCGTCCAAACGTTGATTCAAAAATTTTTCCCGTAAATTTTTTTTGAGATTTACCATTTCACATTTCTTTTCCATGTTATCTTTTTTTCTTTCGTTTGTTTTTATCATCGAACGAAAACGTACGTTTATAACGTCCCTCTTTTAACGTTTTGTCGATCGATAAAAACCCGTACGGATTGTCCCAACACGCTCTACACAACGTTTTAAACTCTGGAAATTCCATGTCCGGACCGACGTGATTTTCGTATAAATGTTTCACATTTAAATCGTCCACGGGAAATACGATTAATAAATTGGTGTTATCTCTAACCACTTGTTTGGGAATTCTGGTGTAAGACTGACTGCAATAAAAAACGTCGGCGTTAGAATGACGGCCTTGAGCGAAGTAACGTTCTATTTTTTTTTGTTTGTCTAAAAGAACATCGTCTAAAACCACGAGATTATGAAACTTGGTGTCCAACTCCTTGGGAGGAATTAAATCGTTTTGAGTCGTGAAAACTCGCTATCTCCCGCCCTATGGTTCCCTCAATTTCGGAAAATATAGACTGTAAAGCTTGGTATTTCACTTGACACAGAGTTTTGCTGTACACGTATAATCTGTCATAATCCAACGATCCCTCGTTACAGATAAAATTAAACAGTTAGTTCGTTTTTAAGCCGTTTGCCGGTCCTATAATCAGGCATCTTATGTTTGAAGGTAGAAATGGGTGATTTTTAGGTTTCTTGATCGGTACGAAGAAATCGTAATTTTGAATATCTATCCTTTTTTTCTTATTCAGAAATCAAACTCATAAAGTCTTTGTCCGAAAACTTTTCGTTGAATGTATTAGATTCGATGGCTCCGTAATCTACCTTACACTAAAGTTTTACAGTTCTGGGCGCGTTGTTGCTGATGGACACGGAGTTAATTTTACCACTAACTTCCGACAAGGACATACTTCCGCATGGATCCAAGTTAAACCACGGTTTTTCTATAACATTTTTGTTAAGTTTTCTTTTAGTTTTGTGGATGTTGTTGTACACCCACGTTCTGAGACATAGTGGCTTATCCGACTCACCGTCTGCCTTTTGACAGAATGGGTAGCAGTGGAAGCTGGGTGCGAGTAATTGGGGTAACTGAACATCGTCAAAGAAACGGGTTTCTGCTCGTCGGTTTCAATTTCTAATTTTTCGCAGATGTATCGTTTAAGATTTTTCATCGCGGTTTGAGATTCGGGGGTCGACAGAGAAATCCATCCCTTACACCTGGAATCTTTGTTCAAAATAGGAGAACCTATTCCTTTTAAATCCTCGAATTTAAATCCTCGAATCCTCGGAGGAGATAAGACATACTTTACTCATTTTTTAAATTCGTCGCATTTTCCATCTTAACTTGTAGAGAATTTGATTGCAACAGACTCGAAAGATTTCCGTACCAGGAAGAATGAGACATTTTTGAAATTTCTTATTCTTTTTGTTTATATATAAAAAAAAAAAAAGAATCGACAAAATGCCAGTTAATAAATTTGCACAATCTTTGAAACGAATGCAAAGAGATGTGAAAGGAGTTCCGGGTATAGGATTTGTATTAGACCTGAACCATGATTACGACATGCAGAATAAGCGACTTACTAAAGTCGGAGCTGCTACAGAACCCGAAGATGTCGTAATTTATTCCCAATTTACCGAATTAGAAAACGACGTAAAAAAATTTAAAGCCGACGTAGGATTGAAGAAAGATGCGGATGGACATTTTAACTCTGAAAAGAAACGTATTAAAGATCTCGAAACTCTCTCGCAATCTAAGGATGCAGCGACTAAGGATTACGTCGATTCAAAAACTGTATCAGACATGCGAATGAATCACTTAACTAATCTAGCTGCTGGTATAGATCCCGAAGATGCGGTAACTTATTCTCAGTTGATAGATGTAAAAAATTTAAAAACTACGTTGGAGGAAAGTGCCGATGGCCAACTTAATGCGAAAGATAGACGAATCACAGATCTGGCATCTCCCGCACAATCTAAAGATGCAGCGAATAAAGAATACGTCGATGCGAAGCTTCTCATCATAAACGAAGTGGAAACCAAACTCGGTTACGCTTTGAAGGTAGGTCCCGATGGCCTGCTCGAAGCAAAAAAATAAACGAATCAAGGACCTTGCATCCCCCACACAATTTAAGAATGCTGCGAATAAATAATACGTCGACGCGAAGCTTCTCGGTATAAACGAATTAGAAACTAAACTTGACAATGCCTTGATCATGGACTCTCGCGACATATTCGACGCAAAATATAAACGAATCAGTAACCTGGCGAACCCCGGAAGCCATTCGGAAGCTGTTAATAGAGACTATTTCTTCGAGGTTATTAGAGAAGCCTACGAAATAGACAAACTTCAAACGGCGTTGAACAAGGACGAGGATGGGGTACTCGATGCAAAAAATAGACGAATCAAATTTACGCTCCCTCCAACCCCGGAACATGACGTGGCTACTAAGGGTTATGTCGACTGTCAAATGGTTTCTTTAAACGTATAAAAAAAATCCCACCAGACGCGGAGGAAGCAAAGAAACATTTAGAAAACGTCGGTTTTGTGTTGGAAAGATATATAAGTCCACGTATCGACTGTATAGTTACTTTTTGCGGAACTAGTCCTTACCCTAAAGGTCACTTTTTCACGTGTAAGAATAACTATCCTCGCCAATACTACTTATCAACATCCGGTTGGTATATCCTGTGAATGAGTATAGGAAGTAGCGGAGACTATATACCTAGTTCAGACCCTCCAGATATAAAGATACGGTGTTTAATAACTAAGTTTTTTGATTTGTCGAAAAATGTACTCAAAGACAAAGGATTTCAAGTTTATCTCGGTCCCGAGAGACTTCTCCAACCATCAACTCTAAGTATAACGGAAATACCGATCATCGTGCATGATGGTCACATGATTTATATAATGGCTGATACGACAAGCACGGAGGATAAAGATTACCAGATATATATATACCTAACCAAGACTCGTTGTATAACATGGTCAAAGCAGAGAGCATATACCAATCCATACGAAGAACAATGGGGATGACCGAGTTAAAGAGCTAACTGTCTTAAAATATCTTCGTAATCATATCCCTTGTACGAGAAACTTAGAAAAAATAAACAGAAATGACCGCACAATGTTTGATTAAAATTTTGCACCCTGTCGTAATTGTATTTAACGGGACCCAAATACTCCGAAATGGATGTCGGTGGTTCGAGGTTGCCGAAACTGTCAAAATAACAGGGTGTGTTAGTCACTGTTGAGTAAGCCTCCCAATGACTTCCGTTTTCATCGTGAAAATTTTCCAGATTAACGATACTGCATTCACCACGAGGTTTAATTTTAAAGGCAGGCGATCCTTGCTAAAAGTACCTCTGTATTTAGGAATTTTCAAAACTTTGACCAATCTGTTTAAGTCGAGATTCGTTAACGGTTTAGTAAAATCGATCAGTGGCCGTAGAAAGAGCCCTCTGCTACGATTCGCTTTTTTTTTCTTTTTACGTTTCAATCCCGAACCCTCCATCTTCTTGTTATGTCTCACCATTTCTTCCATTACCTTAGCATCGTTCTGGCTCTTTTTAACTGCAGCGGCGATACCGGCGGCACCTCCGGCTAGACCACCTATACCGGCTGAGATGGGTCCCAGCAATGCCAACAATGGTAAAAACCCACTTCGTTTCGCAATCTTTTTTCTTTTCACGCTGCTCCTTTTTTTTCCGATTTTACTTGTTTTCGGTTTTTGTTTTGGTATCTTCCTTTTTTTTAATAAATCACTTTGACTTTGCCTTTATCCAATTTCAAACTCATTTTTCTATCACCGATCAACAGCGCGTGGCACGTCGTGTTAGTTGGAACCGCGGCGTTAAATTTCAACTTTACTTGCACATCGACTATGCTGGACTGAAGTCTCTCAGACTGCTTGGAACAGTCCAAAATTACTAGAGGATACGTCTTTTTGAACTGCACCGAATCGATACACAAGTCCCCGACATCGTACAAAGCACGTCTAAACTCTTGAGCCATTCTATACAGGATCAAGTATTCTCCAGTAGCGTAATTTACGTTCAAATCCAAGAACAGGTAACGTTCGGAATTTGAAGTTACGTGAACGTCTTGAAGACTGCAGTGATCGAATACGGCTGGATTTTTAGTTTGCGCATCTTTTCTATCGGTCTGAAGAGCTAGAATGACCCACCTCGGTTTTTCGACGGCTGAAGTAGTAAGCACGCGCCATGTGAAACTAGTGCTCTCCGGAAGTTCACAACTATCGTAATGCCAGTGCCTAAAACCCAAGTCCACGTTCATCCCACCTTCTATGTAGCTAAAAAGCCTAAGTTTTTGCTCGTCGGATGTGGTTACGTGCAGTACGTGCCACGAAACACTACTCAATTCGACTTTCCCAATGGCTGTTGCAGCTGCCCTGAATACAGCGTCGTCATTGCTCGCCCTAGACAACGTTAGGACATGCTTGGCACCGTACAGCACCTTGTCATAATTTTCAAAAAATCCCATGCAGTTTTTTTTTCAGAGGAATGGCGAACGAGAAGCTTCCTTTAGGAGTCATTTCCTTCACGATGATGGAATGCCGTAATTTGAATCCGATGTTATCGTTCAAACTGGCCGCGGAAGATTCTGACGCATCTAACGCCCAGCAGTTCCCCAGCAACGAACTTGATCAGTCGAACCGTACGTAAGGAAACCTTTCATGAGAGTCCCATAACCGGGGTAATTTAACTCGTCCACTAGCTTATCCCCCAAGTGATATTTAATGCTGGAAAACAGGTACATGGAACCATTATTGAAGAGAGACACTACGTCAGCATCAGCAAAACTAGAACCGTCGGCGTTCAGTAACCTGCCTTTAATCAGAAGATAACTATTCGCGACGTATACGAACAAATCCTGGTTTTCGATTACGATTCTAATTTCCGAATTGACGTTGTTTACATTGGTTCCTACTATCGGATTATATTCGTGAAATGCGTAACTCTCCACGGAAGAATCTTGTTGTAAAGATTCGTTTATATCGAGGTAATGTTCGGTTAAACTCATCTTCTCGCTCTCGTTATAAATTTGATGAATGCTGCGGTTTTTGCCCTTAATTGATTATTATCTATGATAAATCTTTTTCCAATTATTCATTTTTTTTCGAATACTAACATTCTTTTTTTAATACGTACAAAATTATTTTTTAGACCTCAGATGAAGTCTGACGGTAAGGGTTTCCCCGTTTAAATTTATCATTTCATTATCTTGAGTAGTTAACCAGATACGAATATTACGAATCTTGTCGGTAGTTACGGGAAGGTAAGGTTACGGGAAGGAAAATTATCATCTTATAACCCGGTGGGACTCCCGGATAAAAAGCGTATATGCAAGGTTGTGTGTCTTCATTCACGTAGGAAGACCCGATTATGTTGGTATGAACGAAAATTATATTGAGCCCCATTATATCACGGATTTTTGACCTTGCTGAGTTTTAGTATAAGTTCCCTGAAAGAACCCTAGAACAGTTCCTAAATTATTATCTCCCAGAAACGAAACGCCGTAGAGAGGATTATTTATAACCAAATTTGTTTTTAACGTATTATGGTTCGGTTCTGAAACGATGGCATTTTTTTCGTGACCACTTCCTTCCAAAGTAGACTGTATAAAATTATTCAAGTCCGAAATTTCGTAAGCGCCGGAACGACTCGCACCTCGATCCAATTCGCTCCACCATCAATGGTGTACAAAAATTCGTTATTGTCAGCGTGCACGTTGAAAATACTGTAGTACGTATCCAAGGAGACGAGCGCCATTTCATACTCTTTTTGAAGGTCTAGGTATATGGGCGTTTTTAAATTGCAGCTCAGTTCGCCACCTATTCCCGTTAAAATTATTGAACTCGAATCCATGCCTTTTCTTTTTTTTTGTTATTTATTTTTAATAATGAAAAAAGGTACCAAAAGACACTTTCCTACCATCCTCCAGATCGATGAAAATGAAGAAAAGTACCGAGAGGCACTTTCCCACCATCCTCCACATCAACGAAAACGAAAAAAAAGGAAGCAAAAGGCACTTTCCTACCATCCTTCAGATCGATGAAAAACCGTAAGTGACCCCCCCCCCCCACCTTCATCACGTGACTGGAAGTGACGTCATTATACTGGAAGTGACGTCGTCAGAAGATAGCAAATGCACTTTCCCACCCTCCTCCAGACTGACAAAAAAATTAATAAAAGGTAACAAAAGGCACCTCCTCCAGATTGACAAAAAACAGGAAGTGACATCCCCACTTCTCATCATACGACCGGAAGCGCATCATTACCCCCACTTTGATCACGTGACCGGAAGTGACATCATAGGAGGAAGCTAAAAGTACTTTCCCACCCTCCTCCAGATCGATGAAAACCGGAAAACAGATAGTAAAAACAACTTTTCCACCCTCCTCCAGATTGACGAAAAATGGAAGAGACGCCATTACCCCCCACTTTTCATCAGATGATCGGAAGTGCATTATTACCCCCACTTTTATCTGGTGACCGGAAGTAGGGGGTATCTAACGTAATATCGTATTTTACCACTACTGGTGGTTCCAATCCAAAGTGAGGGCGTCCACTGCCCAAGCTCGGGGATCCGGTAGGGGACTGACGAACAGAGCATGTCTGTTGTTGAACCTCGTGGCAAATAGATCTATCATTGGTTGATGCCACAAGCGGAAGAGAGCGTGGCATATGGATGGATGGAGTGCCCATTCGCTGATCGGAGGCTTCTTGCGAGAGAGGGAGTCGGCAATAACATTCAGGGATCCAGGAATGTGGAGCGGCAGGACGTGAATGTGGGAGAGGATGCAGAAGCGGAAAATTTCGGACGTGATGGTGGAGAGAGTGGGAACGAGTCCCCCCACCTCTGCGGAGGTAAGCTACTGCTGTCGTATTGTCGATGTGGATTTGGACAGTTTTGGAGGACAGAAAGCTTTGAAAATGCCCTGAAGAACCGCGCTTAGTTC
Source organism: Lithobius niger (assembly GCA_023313725.1). NCBI lineage: Eukaryota > Metazoa > Arthropoda > Chilopoda > Lithobiomorpha > Lithobiidae > Lithobius > Lithobius niger. The sequence continues at coordinate 13,638 of JAHWFP010089840.1, forward strand.
CAGGAGGTTGATATGCTCGTTGGTATCTGCCGGCCATAGACCGGAGGCTGTGAGGTCGCCGATGTGTGCTCTCCATCCTAGCTGAGAGGTATCCGTGAATAGGTGAAGATCAGGGAGCGGCTCGTGAAGAGGAACGGATGCGGTTAAGTTCATGACGTCCATCCACCAAAGGAAGGTTGCCGTCGGAAAGGATGAGTTCCGGATTTGAGGGGGCATCTTGAGAGCAAGGCTGGAGTCCCCCCCCCCCCCAAGTGTGTCAGATGGTAGTGATGCAGGGGACGAGCCATCCATCTGCCATAGAGAACCAGATCCGCAAAGGAGTCGATCGTCCCAATGGCAGATGCAATATCCTGGAAAGTGTATCGGGACCGTCGTAGGAACTGTCGAGAGGTTAGCAGGTGGGACCGGATCCGGTCCGGAGACGGGGCGACCGTCCCTCGGGCGAGGTCGAAGGATACTCCGAGGAAGATGAAGTGTTGAGCCGGTACAAGACAGGATTTTGGGAGATTGATACCGAAGCCCAGCCGGTGAAAAAGTAACACGACGGTGTGTAGGTGTTCCAGCAAGCCGGAGGGGGATTGATGAGGGAGTAGACAGTCGTCGAGGAAGGCATGGAAGCGGATACCTTGCTGGTGGAGATTCGCCCCTAGATCCTTGGGGCTGCGTTGAGTCCGAACGGTAGACAGAGGTATTCGTATGCAGTGTTGTCGAGGGTGAAACGAAATAGGTGGCGGACAGTTGCATGTAGGGGAATGGGGAGGTAGGCGTCGGCCAGGTCTAGTGACACCGTCCAATCGTGAGGACGAAGGGATTCGCGGATAGAGGATACGGTCTCCATCTGGAAGTGCGGATTGTCTATGAATTGGTTGGGAGGCTTGAGATTGAATATTAGTCGAGTCCCACCGTTCTTTTGTCGCACAAAAAAATGTCGCTGTAAAATCCCGGTGAGAATGGGGGAAGGACTATGCGGATAGTGTCTTTTTGAAGAAGGGATAGTATTTCTAAACGCAAAGGGCTTGAAGGAGAGGACTGACGATCCCACGGCAGATCGCCTGTTGGGGGAGGAACAAAGAACCGTGGTTTGAAGCCGTCGGTCACGATCGCACAAAGCACGGGGTCGATGGTAAGCGCATGCCAAGCTCTGGCATAGAACCGAAAACGACCCCCTACAGCTTGTGGGGGAGGATGAGTGTCAATAGGATCTAGGGGCGCGATGTTTAGAATGTCGTCCGGAATCGGAGGATAACGGCCCAGGGTGCGTCCTCATCCGCAGCCCTAGGGTTTGTATGGAAAGGGCGAAGCGGACCGAAGAGCAGGAGGAGGCGGACGATCACCAGTCTTGACATCACGAGACGGTCCTAGCAGAGCGTCCATTTTGGGATGAGCAGAGGAGGGACGAGTAGAGCTCTGAGACTTGGCAAAGCGTGGCTTCCTTGATATGTCCAAGTGTGGTGCTACCTTTGGGATGAGACCCCAAAAGAGACAGTCGGTCTAATGAATCGGTTGATTGCGGAGGAGGTGGCGGGTGGATGCATGGAGGTTAGGCGCAGTGTTCAAGGCAACTTCTCGAAGCAGCAAGATGGAATTGAAAAGGGCCCTGGTGAACCAGTTAAGTGCATGGTAGGTGGCAAAGCATCCTTTGCGAAAGACCTGATTAATGAGGAAAGTGAGCTGTCGGGTATCCTCAGGCGGATCAGAATAGAGCCGTTCGCACATTGCGTTGGCGGCTGTGCAGAGAGCATCCGCTTGGGAAGCGGCGCGAAGACCAAGGCGGAGGATACGGTCGTTATCCTGTAGAACAAAGACCGGAACTGAGGCAGGTAAAGATAGGATCCGAAATCCAACTTCGTATCTGTTGTTAAAAACTCGGACTGAGGATAGGTATCAAAGTTGCGAGGATTGCCGGTGCCATCCCCAACGGGACGAAAGAAGTAATTTTCTCGGCCCGGACACGGCGGAGGATGGTTCTTGTCCAATTCCAGAGGGGACCCATTACCTAAAAGGATCCCGCCGTTCCGAAGAAGGGTAGTGAGTAACGTTGTGGATTGCCCAAGGAGAGGCGGTTGAAGGGATGGTTGGTTGCGAAGGCCGAAACCATAACCCGCGGCCAATCCCCTATTTTTGACTGCAGCTGGGGCAGATGCGGAAGGTTTATACAAAAAGCAATCGGGGATAATTTCCTCCACTGTCCGCAGCAAGTCAGGTAGCGGAATCTCAGAAGGATCTGGATCGTTCGGAAATGGCGGCTCAGGTAGGCCGAACTCCGAAGGGTCCGGTGAATAATACGGATCCTGACCGTCCGGCGGGGAGGACGGAGGTGCTGGTGGAGGTGGCGGTGGACGAGGCAGCGGGTCAGCAGAGGATGGACCGGCGGATTCCCGTGAACAGTGACGTTTGGGGAGAGAAGCCAACCAGACCAAGGTGTAGTCGGTCTCTTTTTCTTTTGAAAGTCAGCAGTGATGCATCCATGAGGGAATGGACTTGCGAAGGGGTAAGCGGATCCTCAGTCCGTCTGGAGGTATGAGAGGATTGAGAAGAGAGGTCCAGTGGCAGAGCGGATGCGGACGACGCGTGTTTAGCCGTCGCTTTCCGTGCCTTGATTTGCAGTTTTAAGCGTGCATAATGCCCCTTAGTGAGAGCAAGTTTGGAGGATAAGGATTGCAGGTCCGAAGCTGGAGGGGCTGTCCGCACGGGATAGGGGACGTGGCGGCCGTATTACAGTGCGGAGGAAAGGATTCCGACAAAAGCGGATTGGGAGGCGGAGGCTCCAACATATCCTGTCCTGTGGTGATTTCGAGGATCTCAGCGTTCTCGAAGGATGGAGGAACAGGCGAAGCGGATGAACGAGGAAGGGGGAATTCCCTCGGTGTCCCCTTTGCTCGTGGCATCCTCCACGCGGATGCGGAGGAGGATACGGATAGCTAGTGCTGGAGCGGACGGTAAGCACAGCGTTTTTCCGGAAGTGAACAGCATGGCGCTAGAGAAGAAAAGGTGAGCTCTGTCGCTCCACTTCGACTATATATGCAATGGAGGCTACGCAGTGGATCTACGCAGTAGCTGAGCGGACCGGAAGAACTTGTTTTATCTCTAGTTGAAACAGCATTAGGAGAAGGAGAATGCTAATAATTGGGTAATGTATTTTTCACGGCAAGTAGAAAGCTAGTTTTGTTTTGGGGAGATATCACATTTTTTTATCCGAACTGATAAAATCGAATGCTTCTTTTTTATCCGAACTGATAAAATCGAATGCTTCTTTTTTATCCGAACTGATAAAATCGAATGCTTCTTTTTTGTATAGCAATTACGACATGAAAAGCCTAAACCAGTGATAAGGTCCCTTTTTTATTTAATTTTTGGCCTTAGAAAGCTTACATGAGTAGGTTAATGTGTGTCTTAATCTTTGTCGAGAAGTCCGACCGAACTCGTATTAGCAATGGAAAAAACAACAATTCTTCATCTCATGCTGTTGTGGTCATGCTGCGGTCTAACGTGATCATTGCTGTAAGCAATATACGTTGTTCATTGCCCTATTGACTCAATGATGTGGGAGGTCCAGGTTCTATCTTGGCCTCATCCACCCCTGTACTGGCAATTTCGGAACGGGAAGGGCCCTGTAGTGTCTCGTGCTCATGTCGATTGTGGCATGTCAAAGATCTTTGGTTTTCCGCTGGGATTTTTCCTGCTAAATTGTCCCTCTCGTCGTCTACAGGGGCAGATAACTCGGTATTGGGTTCGGCTCCCTAAGTAAAACCAACAACAACAAAATGATTTAACTTCCCTTAAAAAAAATAGTATTCAGATTGATGGTTAACTTAGAATTTACGCGTCCCCCAAACTCCGAACCAGGAAAAGGTTCGTCACACCACAGTTAAACTACAGCAGCTAATTACTAAATTTCAGCTTTCCGTTCCGTGTTGAAGTGTTTGCTTCCTTAAAATTCATTAACAGCAATGGTGGCCTAAGCAAATATCAACCTTCTGCACACCTCTGATTTTTTTTTTTAAACAGGGATACATTAAGATATGTCCATAAACACGACTTTTGCGTTGTCTGGGGCCAAGGATCCCCCATTCTGACGAGTTTTAATTCCTAGTATGCCAGAAAACTGCCCAACTCTCTGAGTTGTAAAGACACAAGTGTACGTAGTGTATAGTCGGTGGCACGCTCTATTATGTTATGTGGGTAAGACCGTAAAACGGATGTTGAATCTTGGCGGGCAACATATTAGCGTACATGGGCGTACGCATGTCAGAGCTCTTGCCCACCCCCGCCTTTTAGCTAAAACACTTTTTTTTTCTTGCCGTTGTAATAACACGAATCAAAGGATACTATTTTAAAGCCGAAATGCCTTTTTTTTTCCTGCCAACGTAAGAAAACGTCGAAGAAAACAGTCCGGGAAGAGTGGGAGGGGGGGTGCAGAATCCTCCACCTTCTGAAAAAAATTCATCAACAACTTTGTGGTATTTGCTCTTTTTTCCAATTGAAAATATGCGTACGCCCATGCTAGCGTGCATCTTGAAACAAATAAAAAATAACATCTGCTATGAAATGCAAAAATATGAATCTGTATTTTGCAGCGCCAAGTTAGGCAACAAACATCACAACAAACATCGCATCAATTCAATTGTCGAGGTTGTAAACCATTGTGGCGCGACGCCATAGCGTCAGTGTCTTATATCTTGAAGCATAGTTGGGCACATTTCATGTACCTGGGGGAAAATAATAATGCGGTATAGCTTAAATTGTGTTGAAATCGAGAGCAATGACCCGCCTGACAAAAATTAACTCGTGTAGGAATGCCAGCTAAGCTGCTTTCAATGCAAAATCTTACCCTCAATAACGTTGCAAATGTGTTACTACTAGTTACTACCTAGCTGCATAGCTAACTAGCTAGCTAGCTAGTCCGCTCATCCCCGTGTTAAATCCCATAGGGTTATTATTCATCGATTACGAGATAACGGGAAGGCTCCAGCTATGAAACTGGACGAATGGGTGCAGTACAATACGAACTGCGTACCTTTTATTGTTTGGAGCCTGGGCGTAACAGGGATGGCGTGGGAGGGCGCGTAATTACGAAAATATTGTTATAACCATTGTTAGTATTGTCGCCATCGTCTCTCATTGGACAGCCAAAGTTCGGACAATGACAACGTGTACACTGACGTGCGTGCCTAGACACACACTAGTGTATCACGATAAATATAAACAACGTTGCCAAAGAAATTGTATTCACGTCCAATTCACGAAAGATAAACCAACTGTAAAAACAAAGCAAAATAAACAAAGCCAAAAACTGGTAAAGCGGCCACCAAGTTGAGAGTGGTTCGGCCCTTCAAAGAAGTGATATCAACACACCAAAGCTACCGAAATAAAACAAATTACAACAAAATAAAAACCAAACCAAAAACCTATATAAAGAGGTGACTAGTTGAGAATGGTTCGGCCTGTAGGCAAAAAGTAGTAACAAAGTGTTGAAAACCAATTTCTTGTTGACGTGGCACTTTATTACAAATCTGCACGGTAGTGGAGTTGAGTAAATACACAATTAAAAAAAAAAAGAGTGATATCATATCAAAAACCGAAACTGGTAAAAGGAGTCGCCAAGTTCCGAATGGTTCGGCCCTTCAAAGGAGTGATATCAACACACCAAAACATTCGCCAACTTGATCGCACTGAATAATACTTTGGACGTTAAATGAAAACTTGAACATTGCTACCGAAAGTAGCAATGTTCTAGTTTTCATTTAACCTTCGAACTATTAGGCGGTGCGATTAACTTGGCGAATGGTTTGGTGATTTCACTCCTTTGAAAGGCCGAACCATTCGGAACTAGGCGGCTCCTTTTACCAGTTTTGGTTTTTGATATGATAATATTAACTATCTGTAACTAACTTAATGGACCAAGTGCTAGCACGCTTATAGATGTTTTGTACGGTTATGCAGCGCCTTCCAATTCTCACGCATGCTTTTTTTCAAGGGGCATTTTGTCGGAAAGCTAAATGACAATCGCAACCGCTACACTCACTTAAGTTTTAACTATCTGGGGTCTCTAGCAGAGAAAGCATGTCCCGTTTGTTGTTGCATTGGCGTTTGTTTCTGTTTGGGTCCAGCGTTGGATTGCCCAGAGCTTTCCATCAACAATACACGTCATAATATTTCGTTTTAAAACTTACTGTTACTGTTAATCAACATTACCCTTCACATTGCTGGCCTTTTTTCATTACTACCGTGCAAAGAATGAACACACTTACTTTTTTTTTCATTGCTATACTGAGCCAAAAATGAACATGCTCCCTCTTTTTCAGAGATGCTGTGAAAAAGAATGAACATGCGCGCCCTATAGCGTTAATATGCTGCTTTGGGGGGCTTGCTCGCCGTTTATCGTTGCTACTGTGTAAAGAATGAACATGTTCGCCCTCTTTCATTGCGCCGTGAAAAGAATGAACATGCACTCCCTATTGCATTAATATCCGCGCTTGGATTGGGCGTCACAATTACTGCCTTCCCCGTGTACCAAACATCGCCTACAGTTTGGTGTATATATATATATACACACACACACAGATAATAACGATTCAAGCTATATCAAGCATCCATCCAGTTACTTAGCTACGCTGAAGTTGGCGTATTTTTGTTGGCAGCTCAGTCAAGGTCAAGTCATTCAAACCATGCGATGCGTTCTTACAATTCATTGAAACAAGCATATTCGTATGGTGCAACATCAACCACAATAGCCTCTGTTACTAAGACACCTAATTAACATACACTTATTTAAACATTTTATGATACTGGCTGCGCACCACACCCGATACTTTCCATACATTCGTTAAGTTAAGCTGAAAGCTTCAGTTTACTATAACGTAAGGTCTTACCTTTATATTTTATTGAAATTTAGAACCCATACTTTAAATTGGTAATATATTTTGGATAAAATTTATCTAAATATTAAATAATCTGTTTCCGTAATCCGTTTATATTTCCATAAAACCATGAGTCCATGAAAAGTTCCGTAGGAACGATGAGTAACAGTCTTCTATTAGGGTGGTGTCCTAGCGTTTGACCGATAACAGAGACTCGCCTTGACCACCCTTGGAACTAAACAACGAAAACTTTCAATTTCAAAAACTAGATGGCACCAGTAATTTGTGCTTTTTAAAACTTTAGTATCGTTTACAGCTTGTTTGTGGGCTCTCAATGTTATTCATAAATTCTTATTTAAAGTATTCTTTGGAATTCTCAGACGAATAAAATTTATTATGCTATATTCTGAACTATTTTCGATATTATTTTTAACCAATCACGAAGCAGTTTGGTTACAAAGAACGCCATGACATGTGTTATGCAATGTGCCACTCGTGCTTCAACTAAAAAAGTGGAATCTTCCAAGTCAACTGCCAGAAAAAGACAGATGACGAAATTCAACTTTATAAACAACAAGAAAATAGTTTGATAATATGACAAAAAATATTTGCTCACTTAGTGCAATTATTTTGTTGGTGGTCCGTGTTCATACTGGAGATAAGACCTAAAGAGTGAAATGTGTGGTAAGGCATATCTACGATTATCTGTTGCACATTTTAAGTCGAAAGACAGGAAACTGTTTATATCTAAAGTGTGACACGTCGTGGAAACCGTAGTAAAGCCTAACTGAAGCTCATGTTTAGTTGCGTTTGGGGGCAAGAAGTATCTTAATGTTTTTGTGACGAGAAGCCTATAAAAACATAGTATGGGGTACTGCAATTTCTGGTGAATGAAGCTTGTTGCAACGTAAATTAATTTTTCTACCGATTGTTCCTTAAATCAAGTTTGTAGTACGCAATTATCTTATTTAACGTGAATATCAGACGATGTATACTCGAATACAAAACGGTGTGAAAACCTGGAAATGCAACCGTAGTGGTGCCGCTTTTCATACATAATTAAAAGAAATAGACAACTTTTAAATGCCAGATATTTTTATTAGTATCCGTTTTTGAAGGAAGAAATATTACAATGCATAGTCAACGTTTTTTTAATGAGACACTTAAGTGAAAATTAAAAAAAAGTTACAATTTCGTTGTAAAAGTGTGTAGCAACGTAGTCGAACGGATAATGGTGTAAAACCCTTGAAGTGTGAATTGTATGCTGCAGCATTTTTATTGAGAAGCCGTTTATTATCTACGGTCGAATTCTACTCGAGCTGATATTTGTAAGGTGTGTGCTACTTCAAATACTAAGCTTCAGCAGGTCCCCTTTTCGGCAAAACAATGAATGACATTAAAAAAATTCGTATGTTTTATAAAAAAAATCCTCTAACTTTTTGTGTTTTGTTCCTTCTATTTATGCGATAGGTTAATTGCTAGTAAATTCTTATTCATCGCATTTACATGACACAGTGCACGAGTGCATTTTTTAGGGTACTTCTACTGTGAAGCGGGGGGGGGGGGGGGAGGAAGGCTCCAGCTTCAAAATCCTTTACACATTCACATATCTTTCAAATTTGGTGTCACTGGTTATTAGAGCTAAAAATCGTTTAAAATATGAGTAATAGAAACCGTGCCAGTCTAAAAAGTGTTCGCTAATGAGAAAGCGCCTCCGTTACTCTGTCCAGTAGCAAAGACAAGAAAAATTATGGAGGGGGACGAATAAATCCAGCTCGGGGTCTGGGGAAGAGCTTCCCTAGAGCATTCCGAGAAACTAAAGCATTTTATGGTTCATCACTGCCGAATCCGGCTTCTTTAGAGTACTTATTCATTTTACATATTCTGGCAGAATTTCTGTAGCATTATGACACAATGGCGGAAGAAGTATCGTTTATGTCTTTGTTACACGAATCCTATAAAATATTTAGTGTGTCACACTGCACCTCCTTCTAAATGAAGCTTGTTACAGTGTAAGATGGATTCGTTCTGGCAATCAATCCTTAGAATTAAAATTGTAGTACGAATTTCGTGTTTAACGAATGTGAGACAATACATATTTTAGTACACAATTGTGGGAAAACCTTAAAATGCATATTTTGTGATGCTGCATTCTAACCTATTTAAAAGAAGTCTCATTTAAACGTTATTTTTATAAACCACCAGCTGTGAAGCACATAGTAATGATGTTGCATAGCACATTTTACTTTGATGAGACACTTAAGAGCTTATTAATAAAGCGGCACTTTCGTTAAACTAGTTTTGAAGTATCGTAATTGAATGTGTAATGGTGTGAAGCCTTGGAAGTATTAATTGTTTGATGCTGCAATTTTACTTCTACAGTAACTAATATCATTGGGTTATTTAGCCTGTCGAGCAATGACCTAAATAACGAGGGAGGGGGGAGCAGGGAGGTCAAGCCCCCCCCCCCCCCCCAAAAAAAAAAGAAGCCTAGGCGTGATTTTTTCTTCGATATTGACCTTTAAACGTTTTATTTTTTTATAGCCATAATAATTATACAGTATGCAAATGACGAAAATAATCATTCAATTAAAATGAAGCGGTTGTGCGTTTTCTAGTTTTCCTCATGACAGCTTACGTATACGGTGTGGGAAATTGTCCGGTGCAGGTGCAATCACCAAAGGATCTACAGCACTGAGATTACACACCTGACACATAGAACGAATGTGTGTCCGTAAGATCGGGGGTGGGGGGAGAAAATGCATGACTTTACATAGGGGCACCCTGCACCCCTCAACCCCCTAGCTACCAAATTTATTTCTGGTCCCAACAAAAAACATGACTAATACCCCTTGGTTGGCAGTTGATTCCTGACACCGCCCGTAAATTAAAGAGAGCAGAGACTATCACCTATGCCTGTTCGTCAATTGATGATGAAGGCGGGGGGGGGGGGGGGGGGATGATTATAATAGCTTATTTCTGGAGACGTATTACTTACTTGAGACGTATTGCTTGAACGTTTCCAACCCAGGGGTGTTTTTTTCTGTTTAGTTTAAGGAACATAGATAAACTTTGTATGGGGGGAGGGGGCTGATGCCCCAATGTAAGCTCATGCAGTGGGCTCCATCTTAGGGACAAACCTTGGTTCTATTTGTCAGGTATGTATTCTCAAAGCCTTTGATGGGTGCACCATACAATTTCCTGCACCGTGCAGGAAAGACTCATGTGGGTGTGGGGGCTACATTGAAGTCGTAATAACACGCATCCCGTTTATCCAATTAGCATGCCATTTCGTCTACCACGTTGTCTGCGCCATGCGTATATTTCCCCAATTGGAACCAAACGTCTAGTTCTCATCGGAAAAAAGTTAATTTTTTATGTCAAGCTCAGTGGGTGGCCCCTATCTTAGGGACAAAACAAAGTCCTATGATTCAGGTGCCTAGTTCCAATTGTGTAGGGCATTTGGTGGGGTGCAACGGACTTTTGGACCACCCTGTACATCCCAAACCCGACTAGGTTCACTTTTCTGCAAAACCACTACCTGAAGATTAAAAAAAAATTAGTTTAACTTCGGTTTTATTTGCTATAGGTTATCTCACGACGGAAAGTAGCAACTGCTAGAAAATTATTAGGATTGGTAGTTGGTACCAGTGAACATGAGCGCGAATGGTTTTCAGGGCACTTTTTTCTCCTAATGCAGACGGGTGGGCAATTAAAAAAAATGGATCGATGGCACGATAACAAACCAAGCAATTATGAAAACTGAGCTGAAATTTTTTTCAATTTTTTAATAACTGTTAATACTTTACAATAATAATACAGCCAGGGGCATAACAGGCACGTTGTTCCGGCTAGGAGTGAAGAGTTGGAGGGGGAGGGGAGAAGGTTCTATTTTAAACTACGTGATATCCAAAATCGCGACCATAAAATTAAAAGAAAAAATTGTTTGTGTCTTTGGTTTGGGACCAGAGATATTTTCCGACCCGTGACTCACTTGACCCATTCGAGCCCTGACCCACGACCCACTTGACCCACCCACTAAAGAACCGAAATGTGGCCCACTGTGACCCATCCCACGCCATGAAATAAAATACAGTATGCAAATGCATTTCAAATAGTCAAATTAAAGCCTTTACTACGAGTATTTAGCATTCTGGGGGAAACTATTTTTGAAACGGTAAGAAAAATGTTTTAAGAGTACTAGTAAGACTACGGAAGTGTCAAATAACGTACTTAACAAATTACCGTGGGTCGGTGGGTGAACGGTCTTGACCCATGACCCACTTGACCCACGATAAAAATGTAACCCATTTGACCCATGGGCCGTTCCATCTCTGTTTTGGCACGCTCGACCACTTCGACTTTTCTTCCCCTTCTGTCCCCCCCCCCCCCTTCCCTACAAGAAATCACCTTTTTGCAACCCCATAATTGGAAAGGACAACCCCCGGATAATAAGTCTGCACCATTATCCTGCACCGTAGATTTTTGAAATAGTATTCTAGTAAGTAACCCTACCAACCACAGGATAATTTTAAATGAACATTGAGAGATGATAGATTGATAGAACAAAGCGAAACACACATTGAAAAGGTTTAGATTACGTGGAAATAGCTCACTTTACTCGTTCAATCCACGCACCTCCGTGCTTCAGAAACACAAACGTTTGACACAGTTTTAAAAACAAATCTATTGTTTTGATTTTTCATGCATCAAGTCAGTTAATACAACACCAGTTTTAAGATCTGTATGTGGTGTGTTGCAAAATACGTCGTCTTTTTAGGATATTTTTCAGTGTATCCTTTTCCAGATCATCTCTCTTCTCTCGAGGAGGTTTTCATGAACAAACTATGACGTCATGAACAAACATAATGAGAGTTAAAAACAAAACTTTGACGTTATTTTTTCAGGGTTTTACGAGTTTTTGAGGGTCATATTATCAAGTTACAACGATGAAAATAGGCCTATACTGTGCGCAATTTAATTATCTTTTGTCTCCGCCTACTCCCATGTGGTGCTTTGGTTTCAGAGGAGTAGACGCACAAACACACAAGCACATCGTACGTCCTTAATGATGTAGATAATAGTGAACTGAATCTGCGTTCGAAATATTCAGCACCGTTTGGCAGATTTCTGGCAGGGCAAGTGTTCTGTTGTCCTCCAAATCGTTTGGTCCTGGCGGTTTGAAAATTTCATTTATTGACGGCGACGTTGCCACACGGCCCGAATGATATGGAGGAAATACCTAGATAGCAAAGTTATTGGCCAACAGTAGTTTTAAGAATTCGCTCCCCCACTCCCTCCCCTGAACAAAAAATGTCATACAGCAATTGTTTTAAATATTTCTCCCCCTCCCCCCAAACAAAAAAAATGTACTAAGCACTAAAGGTATGAACGATTGTCCAAACAAGTAGGCCAAGTCTAAGTTAATTTCGCATGCCGGCATTCGACTGTACGTAGAACTATACTTTGTTGTCCTGTCTTTCGTGCATATCAGTGGGGCCACGTGTCAACGTGAAGGACCTAGAATAATTTAAGCAAACACCAGTCATTGGTCGGTTGGTGGGGATGTCAGCCGCTGACGAAGCTACATAATTCCCAGTCATTTATCGGTGGATGGATGACGTTAGTCGGCTGAAGAAAAAATAACGAACTCCGCACGTTTGCTGAGAACAAGATTCTTTGATTATTTCTAGTGATGGATTTCCCCGACGGATTCGACCCATTTACGAACTAAGACCCAGAAATGTGCCAAGATGTGCCAAGATGTGCCAAGAAATGTGCCAAGATGAGTGCAAAATTTGACAGAAATCCGATAACGCGTTCAAACGCTATAGTGCGAACACAGACA
>JAHWFP010089844.1:12046-24062 GCA_023313725.1 Lithobius niger
TCATCTCAGGACGCATGAAAAGCTGGCAGGACTCCTACCATTAGGATATTGTACATTTACTGCAGGCAACCCTTCACTTCATGCGAGGGCAAAACTAGCAACAGGAATAATCGCTCATCTCGTGTAGGAAAGTTAATGTTTTGTTTCTTTCTGCAATCGTAATAATTCAAAATGGATATCGAATTGCTGAACATAACCAATTTTTGTAAACTTATGGACAAAATTCGCAGTGACGTATGTGTTTTGCAATCATTTCTATTACAGTATTTGTGTTTTAGAATGAAATCTTCGTATTAGAGAACTAATATACTTCTGGTAACAGAATTGGTTGATAATGTAGTAGCAACAAGAAACAGTGTGATGTGATTTGGATTTCCTTTGAGAAGTGAATATAAGACTGCAAAACTTCTACTAGTTTTTCAGGTTTCACTGATTTTAGGATTTTTTTAAGGCAGCTTTACATCCTGCTCAATGCGATTTACTGTTTTTTTTTATTGATTTGTGTTATGGACTCATTTGTGTAATTGTAGCAACTGCTAAAAGAAATATCTTAAAATCGAATGCGCTATGGATTTATTCTTCTGTTGTCTATCAGCTGCAATAGACTGAAGTAAATTTCCTTAAGTACTTTTACAATGCTAAATAAAGTAGGCCGTGACTAGTACAGTTGTTGTCAGTATGAGAAATAAATCTCAGTGTTATTGCATAGAAACAAATATGGACTACCACTGACACGTATTTTAACATCTTCATTTCTGGTGAATGTGGAGACCAAACGAATCGGACGTCAGAAGGTTCGCTGATTAAGCGAGCGAAATTCAATACTGTTGCTTACTTAATTAGCAATGCATTGCATGTACAGTACAATTGATGTAACTGAACTGATGTTCATAATTTTTTTGTCGTTTGTTCATGCACTGAAGCATTATGAAAGACACATGCGCGATATTTTTAGTGTGGAACTTCTTGTCAGCTGCATACCAGTTGCAACAAATACATCTCGCGCATAGCGAGACTATGCCGAATCAGCTAGTCGACTCGGATACTTCATTCTCATTGTTGAAACACAATTCAATACTGCAAAAACATTTAGCAGATCAAGGGTTACTGAAACCTCTCATTTGTACCAGGTAAATGAAAACTTGGTTTTGCTCATAGACGAAATGGCATACATTAAATTCTTCACTTTACATCTAGTCAGTTAGCTACACTCGTTTTCCTGATTAATGTTCAGTAATCGTTCTATTTTTTTGTTTAAAATCTATTTACTTTGCCTGTTAGACAAAAAATATCCTGTGTAAAACTTGACTTTTTTCAGCCAATCTGGAACTTGTTTGTGCCTGAAGAGGATTTTAAGTGAACAAAATTCACAAAACTGGAACAGGATGAAGATGAATACTGGATTTTAGACGTATATTGTAATTATATTGAACTGGAAATGCTTGCCTGTTTAAATAAAATGTATTGTTGTAATACTGTGTTAGTAGTGCCAACTGTGCTCATAGCAGTGTACCTGTCTTGTCTCTTTCACACCATCAGACGATTTTTAGATGGGGGAGCATCTCTTTCCCATCGTCGGATGATTTTGCAGTTGGCAACAGAGAAAATCATTAAACATACATATAGGTTAGGCTCCAATGACTTGCCAATGACTGACTCAGCTAAAAATCTGGCCATTTGGTTCAGGAACGACCTGAAAATATCTTCCCACTGTAACTACATTACATAATGCCAATTGCATATCTGCTGTCGTGCATCGCTTCGAATCCTGGAATGTACAAGTAAGGTGTGGTCACCAGGTCTGCCTAAAGACATTGGCAGAATCGAGTCGGTGCAGAGAAGGTTCACCAAACCAATCCCCGGTATGAGATATCTAACGTATACCCAACGACTGAAACGTTTAAACTTTGACTCCTTGAAACTTTGGCGCTTTAAGGCCGACCTTATCCTCGCTTACAAAATTCTACACGGGTTAACAACGCCTGAGCAATCGGTACTTGAAATGAGTTTTCTTGCAAAAAAATGGGGTTATTGCAAAATATTGATCACCCCAATTCACAAATTAAATTGTAGGAGTCTCCTTTTGCAGCCAGGTGGTTCCAGCTAGGTACTCATTACCGGCAGTTGTTGCTAATGCCCCATCGGTCAGCTCCTTCAGAAGAGAGCTAAACTGGGTCCATTCATGCTTCAACCAGAATTTTGTTGGTTTGAACTCAGCTGGTAATAAATGGTCAATTATTTTTACAACAAATGTTTTATTATTATGGTTGGTGTTCCCGAAAAGTAAAAAAATTCATCATAATAAACGAAACAAAGCTTAACGAAAATAAATAAACTAGCTTATGGCGCTCACTTGTTTGTTTTACAATCAAATATAATACAACGGCACTTTATCGGAAAATAATCAGCGACCAAAGTTATACCAAAGTTAAAATTTTCTTTAGGCTGTAGCTCACAATCAATATATTCAGTAAAGCAGAACCATAGAACACCTAAAAGGGGTGATATCATATAAAAAACCCATAAGGGTAAAGGGACCCATTAAGTTTTTGCCATGGAAAATAGTGATATCAGAGCCAAAATGGCTGTTATCAAGTTTTCCGTCCCAACCCCGATCACTCAATCTTAACTGACATCTCGGTGGTACTTTAAAAATTAAGCTCTGTATGATTTTTATCTAATATGTGTAAAAATATTACTCGTACTACGATTGGAAACCGAAATTGACAAGCGACAATGTTTAAATTAGTTTTTACAGAGTGACTGACCAGTTCTGCTTTACAGACCAAGGCCGACTGGTTGGAAATTGTGTGTTTCACCTCTCAGTTCCACGCAAGTTCTGAAACTGGTTGGTAGTAACCTCTACTGACCTTGCCTCGGTGAAGTAAGATTCTGGCGCTGTTAAATGACCTTGCGACTAAAGCAGCTCCTTAACTACAGATTTTACCTGCTGCTTTGTAGCCTGTTATGGTGTTACTTTTTCACACACTCTTCTGTTTGTCAATCTCGTTGGTTTACAAAATCACTAAATTGTCTTTAATTTTTCAGCTTCTCCTTGTAGCTATCTGTAGTACCATATTTTTCTTATTTTTTGTAGTCCGAAATTAAAACAATATTGCACACTCAGCAACAACAAAATCTCGTTGTTGATAAGTAAAGATAAGCACTGTTTCGTCTATTCAACTTTACGTATGTATTTCAGCCTGCGTGTCTACGCAGTTGAAACATAAGTACCTGGTTTAGAATTAGCACAAAGTTTTGAATGCTGCAAAAACATCATGGCTTAGTAGTGACAAAGCTCAGCCTATTTGCCCGAAGAAGCTGATCTGGTCGAAGACTGAAAAGGGGACTGCCTTAAAGTCCTCTGCAAAACGAGGTAGAGCAAGAGAATACCAGTCTGATATTCCAAACTATATAGTGACGAGTGGATCTATTCCGGACATTCTCGTCCATTGCGATGAACACTGGTATCTTGGATCTCCCTTTTATTGTATTCAAAAATACAATAAAAGGCGCTAAACAACTCCTGCCAGTATAAAGACGCTGCACCGAAAAACCGTCCCATATTTTTTTTTATCGGAATTGAATTTAATTCACACTATGACAACACAACATAAAATCTTTATCAGACACCCAAGCAACAAAACCCAATGATACTGGTCTACTTTTCTCTTTTTTTCTATTTATATTCTCAAAAACTTTCCAAAAACTATCCCACTAAAACCCATTTCGTAGCACATATTATGCATCTCCGATTGAGGTTTAATATTACATTTTTCACTTACCTTCTAAGAAGACGCACTTGAAATCACACTGAACGTCTTTATTGATAGCTTCTCACATTCGAAGCCATTATTTTCACCCGTACATTGCCCAGAACCATTTTTGTTTTTGCTATCGCAGTTTCAAATGACCTTTCACGTGACCTTTCAAATGGACAATACACGCATAAGTCCAGCTACAGTCTGACCGGCTATCCGATTGTTTTGAATGCAACATGTTTGCGAAGTTTTAGTTTATTTCTAAATTGCTTCAAACGAAAATCAGGCGTCGTAGTTTTGTTTTGGCAGGCACAACAAATTCCAAACTCGAACGCAAAGCTAACCACGACAGCATGGTTCACCTTCAAAACGACAACCAATCATATCGTACCTGCGCATACGCACCAAGATCAGTTACGACTAAGGTCTTAAAGGCTGGCAGAAAATCTGAAGACACTACGTGGAGCCATGTAGCAGCCGCAATATCGTAAACCTTTATAGCTTTCTGCCAGATGCACGAGGATGTACCACGATTCACACTGTTTTAAGGGGGCAAATGTCTTCTTTGTTTCTTTGACTTTGTGCATTCCTTCACGTACTACAAGGAAGTTCTAGACATCGCTATTTTTTTTCATTTGGCGGCAACCCGCCTTTAACCTCATTTCGAGCATCGAAACTGAAAACAAAAGTGGAAAAATGTGTTTGATAGCGCCGGACAATGAATAATGTCTTCGAACAAGAGGTATACTAGAGGTAATATCTTTAAACTAACAGTAGCAGCAGTCAAAAAAGATTGCAGAAAGTACTTTTTCTTAAACCGTGTTGTGCATCCGTGGAACTCCCTACCATCGGAGTTGGTAAACTCCACCAGTCTACAGCAATTTAGACGTGGTCTCAAAAAAACTGATCTTTCGAAATTTTTAAAGTGTTTCTGATTTTAACTTACTACAACTGCGAGATGTTAACTTTTTTGTAGCAACCATCTATGTTTTATGCATATTTTTCTATATTAATATATTAGTTATAATTGTTTTTAATTGTGACAATTGTTTTAATTTGTTTTAGTTATTTTAGTTGTTTTTAATTGTGACAATTGTTGGCTGTATTATAATTTTTAGGACAGGTGTTAGTGGATACTGAGCATTCCCTCCCGATTTCCTTTTGCCAATTTTGGTAAACAATTTAGTTCTTATTATTATTATAGAGCCAAATTATCATCAAAGCCCTTCAGCGTTATTTCTAGTGTATCGTCGTAGCAGGGTTAAGTGGAACATTATTAAAGCCGAAGCAATAATTAATGCTGTAAGAGCGGCTTTCGCAGGCCTCAAAATGACTGCTTGATCCAATCCATTACTCTTTGAAACTTATTAAAATTGTGGTTTGGAAGAAAAAAAGATTCCACTTACTGAAAAGTGCAACAGCTACCAACAAATGGAAAAAATTCGCGTTTTCAGTTCCAAGAAATCCTCTCTCACAGCACTGGCTTGACAATGTATGCTAATGTTTTTGCCTCCACGTATATCCAATGCTCCTTACATCTAGTTCAACGACTGGCCCCCCCGATCCGAATTTCGCACTGAATAAGGCCTTATTGTCCCCTCCCTATATTCATCAATTAGGGCTACATAATTGTGTTTCAAAATGGGTTCCAGCGATGTATTTATGCTGGCAGAAGTGGTTTTGCCCTTTTCATTCCGTTTATACTCTGCAGTCATGCGGCGGATATATAAGCCCCTAAGGGATCCCCTCTCTTTTCTCGACTTCTTTCTCCTTCCAATACTAGGAATTTTCATAAAAATCACTGATGTATTACACATAAGGAGTATGTGGAGTGGTATGTGGATGAGGATGATTGGAGAGAGTTGACCGTCGAATATGGAAGTGGGACACTACGAATGACCTTCGTGGGTTTTTCTTCGAAATTCTCGTCGGTGTTGTTTTAGAGTTGGGGTATGAAGAGAAATCAACTGCAAGACATCCAGATGAATGCGTCAAGGACTGGCCACATGTAGGAGACGTGCCTCATCTGTGAATTCTTTTTCACGATTGACCTTGTATCATCGCTATGAGTGACATGGTACATCCAAGGCATGGTACATCCAAAACATCCCGTGGAAGTTTTATCTACCAAGTGGAAGTTACTTAAACTGCGTAATCTTAACACGGCAATTTGAACATTAATAACATGCTGTTTGTAGACACAGTAAAAAATGAGTTGTTGGCCGTTTATGCCCCATTTCCATGGCTTCACTCCTGGTCTAAAAATTAGGAAGGCCGCCTGTAGACGTACGTCTAGGGAGGAAAGAATTGAACGCAAGTTTTCGTATTTTTCCAGTGAAACGAAAGGGGGCGGGACTAAGAAAAAAAAAATAGATGTTGAAAACTATGAAAAAGGCTGAAAAAGTGAACAAACTGTTGTAATTGGTCAGTTCTTAATAAACTAGATGCGTTAAGAACTGTTTACTTGTTCCAGAAGAAAAGGAAGGAACCATTTCTACGGAAGAGGAAAAACAGAAAAAGACATGGTGTTTTCCACCTGTGGAAGAAACTGCCAACTCTGATTAATCGTTAATGCATCATGCCCCTGGTCGATAACCACTGTTTTTTAATAATTTTTATTTATTTATTGGCCAAAGATGGCGGCAGTAGCATTAGTCGATAGCTTCCCATAATGGTTTGCACATTACAACGTTTGCTTGAAAAAACCGTTGGTCTAAATGTTGGATGCATGTTTAGACATTGTGGAAAAACTTATCTGGATTAGAACATTTTCTTTTTAAAATCGTACGACATAACTACTAGTGTTAAACAGTTTTATTGGTCGTTAATACACTCGCTCCTTTCTTTAATGATTTGGAGCAGTAATCTTCAGCAAACTTAATATGCTATCGATAGTCCCCTCCCCCAAGTGAATCACTCTGATTGGTTTGTTTTTAACAAATTGGTCTTCTGCGATTTGTCCTTCGCGTTCGTGTTACTCTTCGGTAATTTCATCCAACTTCTTGGCATCAGCCTGTCTCTCGTCGTGAGCTCGTTTCTTTCTGCAATGCAACAAATTGTTAGTAGCAATTTCGCAGCAGTTTTCGAAAACTAATGGACTAAATGAAAAACTATACAGAAGGATAAGTTTGAAGCACCATTTGCATTTTACATATGATTTTACATTATGTCGGACCCAACATGACTGGAAGTTTGACCACATATTCTAAGTCCTATGATTGGATTTCAACTCCCTAAATATCAAAATTAGTCAAATGACAAATCACAAATTAAAGTATTCACAAAATGACACCCCCCCCCCCCAGATCAAATCTTCACTGATGGTTAAAAACCATTGATGGAATAATTCACATAAATACACCGACCGTATGAGTTTTCACATATTTTTTAATGCTTTGACTTAACTTTATAGTAATGTCTTTCTTACTTAGTTGGCGATCTTTCTCCCTTAGTCGCTATATGTTTTCCAGCTGCTTTTGCCTTTTGGGCCTTGTGCTTCTTAGGTCGACGCTCATAATTTTCATCGCCTCGACCGTGTCGCTCCATTCTGGAAAAAAATCAGAAAGTTTATTGCCTTTTAAACGTTTTTAACGACACCCTTTTAAACAGCCACATAAAACGAGTACATGAAAAAAGGAGCTGTCAATTTTATAGGTTTGAGAAACTTTAAGGAAATTCGATACAATTTTTAGACTTGTAGTAAAGGTTAATAAAAAAAAGTTGGAACGTTGGTTGTAGGTTGTGGGGTTGTGAGCCTTTATGAAAAAGAAAATTTAGATAGTCACGATTTCAAGATGTTATCACAGCAAATTCGGGGAATTTCAACTTAAAATTCAGCGTGGTCAAATGTATGAGAAAAATAAATCTGATAAAACAGCAGACTGAATTAGCTGTAAAAACTGATAAAAGAGGTGCTTTCCAAGGGGTACAAAACATCTTGAAAATGCTGCAAATTAAAGTTAACTTTTGTGGCCTCGGACTCCATGCTTAAATGGCAGCAAAATTTGCTTTTATGAAGTGTTCGCATTTAATTCTGGTATTGCAAAATTATCACAATCAACATGGCATAACTACAAAAACCCACAAAATTACATTTTTTTCCCTGTTAAAGGGATATATTTACTATCAATACTCTGCACCAAGTACATTCCTACTCCAAGTCATTCTTTTGTTTAAAATCCATCATAAAATGTAAATATTTGGAGATTTTCCGTTCAATACTGATAGCTGTATTTGAGTTACCCCACATATATTTCAGCTGGCGTGCTTAGACATACAAACGTTAACCATGACGTGTCACACAACGTTAACAACTGTGACGTAAGCGACACCATGTTACATCTCTATTACCATTACAACGCAGCATGCTTGTTTTCTTAGTAATGTGTACTACAAGCCGGAGTAGCATGAGTATTCTTTGCCCCCAAGTCCGTGAGGCGATAACTACTTTCGGGGCAAAGATGCAAGTCCAGTTTGCTTATTCTGAGGTTAGCTTGATAGATTCACCTTGTTTCTGAATTTTTAAAGATGATTTCATCCGCGACTTACTAGTCATAATACCCACTGGCGTGCACGGAGAAGAATTGCCCCTGCCCTTTTCGGACAAAAAATGCCCTATTCAATAACAAAATATGCTCTTTTTTAATTTTCTGAACTGATAAACGCTGGTGCTGCAGCCAGAGAAAGGGCCTAGAGACCAAAAAAATGGCAAAATGAATGTCAGGAAAGGGGCAGAAAGGGGTATAAAATAGAGAGAAACAATGTTAAAAAAGGGTAAGAAAAAGACTGACGAACAAAAAAAAAAAGGTCCCAAGTTGAACATATCCTGACCGAGAAACATCTTCCGTGTTTCCATAAAAAAAACCGAAGATTCACGAAAGTGACGTCATTGCGCTAATAGGCATAACCACTCCGAATTCGACCGAAAAGCTGGGCGTGTTTAAAAGCCCGATAATTTATGATGGCGACCCCATTTCCCTAACATGGGTGCAATGAGAATGAAGGCAAACTGCATCCTCTCCTCTAAATGATAAACACTGTATAGATCTGTGGTTTGTTTGTCGGCGATCAATCAGAACCGAGTAAAGCTTTGATCTGTATGGTTACTGAAGTAGAAAGCTCCAGTGTGGTCTTTTCAGTACAAGTCGATCATGGTGGAAGTTTTGCGGAAAGTAAACAAAAATTCTTTCGCAAAGTCCGCTCGAATTTTTGAAATTGTATTACTTTTCGAATTGCATTGCAAATTACTTTTAACAAAACTTCAAATTGATCAGCCAAGCCCTCATTTCCATTCTATGGTCATGCATCACTGTTTCCGACCCATATTACTAAGATGACTTGTAAGATGACTTCCTCACTTGGTGTTTCAACTTGGGACCTTTTTTTTGCTCGTCAGTCTTTTTCTTACCCTTTTTTAACATTGTCTCTCTCTATTTTATGCCCCTTTCTGCCCCTTTCCTGGCGTTCATTTTGCCATTTTTTTGGGTCTCTCGGCCCCTTCTCTGGCTGCAGTACCAGCGTTTAACCAGCCGAAAAAGAAAATAAGGTATCACCTCACCTACTAGTGTAGAATGTTGACCATACATCTTTACCCCAAGGTCAGCTTAGATACATGCTACCGGTCTTACTTCACAACACCCGAGCTTCCGTCCTAGCTGGTCTTGAATTACACGTAGGATGTTCATTGATCATCGTATCAATGATCAGTCTATTTGCCTGAAGGCTGGCTAGGAGACCCTCACAAAATCCCCACCAATCAGTGCCAGCTTGGGTAGTGAGAGACCACCGGCCTCCTTCAGTGGCTACGGAGTCTATTTTGGCCTTGAGATAAACAGTAAATCACAAGATAGAGCAAACGAGCAAACAGCCTGCATTTAAAACTGAACTTTATTTTACTGTTTGCATTATTTCCAATGTGAAGACCAAGAAGCAGAGTTACTTTCTTTCTTGTTTCGTAACCTTTGGGTCACCACTGAGAAGGACTGACCAGCTACCAGGGGAGGAGTGGGGATCTTTTCCGAGCATTTTGCTTATTGATTTTCCGTTGGCTGTTGAGTTTGCTGGTACCACTGACGTCACAATGCAGCCCGACAGCTTAAGCACATGCGCACAAGCCAAACCAGACCGGAACCAGTGACGTTACACGAAATACTGGGGGAAAAACGACTTAATGAGCCGGGATCGTTCCACTCGACCTTGCCAGCTACTGAGCTCGGCTGGAGCCTGCAGCCAGGATATGTCCCGGTAGCACAGTGGTTATAGAGTGCCCTGCCTAGTCAGTGGGAAGTCTTGGGTTTGAGTGCCTGTTGGGAAGATTGGCTTTTCTTTCTTTGAGATTAGTGTATCGTGTATTCTCGCAAGGTTAGTCTTTAATGACGACTGTTTGCTATCCTGGACATTAGCTCAGCCCCTGTCATGATCATAGGTTTCCCCAGGAGTAGATGTTTAGAAGTAGAAAGAAATCTAGTAAGGCAGGGGAACACCTGGGGAAACCTTTCTATTGCTAAACGTCTACAAGTTCAAAATTGATTTGGTTTATCTATACGAGCGTTAGTTTGCTTCAGATGAAGGTTTCCAGAAAAAAAGTTACTGTGCATACGTACGTTTTTTATTATATTTTCTAACAGGACAAAACATTCGAACCAAAATGATAAAATATTAAAAAAATATAAAAAAATTGTTTATCAATCGTTAGGCTCAGGCAAGAGAGTGCAATAATTGGTGACATGAAATGGCACCAAACATTTAAAATCTGAATTTTTCGTTTTTGGTTCTTAGAAGAATCAGAGAGGCCCATTATTACAATGTGCAATTATAAATCGAACGAAATGTAAAAACTTTTATAATCAACATTAATTACCACTATCAATTTGGCAAATACCATCCATTTAAATTTGCTACAGGGGTGAGAATCTTTCTTATCTTAAAATTCAGTTTGTGAAATCATCCCAAATCTTCAGTAAAAAAAAATTGCAGATTGGGATGGGGTCATACTTCAAATAAGCATTCAAAAATTAGTTTCCTGATGACATGACCCATTGACCACGCTGACTGATCACATTGCTGGGACAACGCCTTAAAATCCTTGGTCGTCGTTGGCTGTCATTTATTGGGCTTTGATATCGATTGCTATTAGGCTGAGCTTTGTCCAGGAAGGTTTAAAGTAGCCTAATTAAACTTAAATGCAACCGAAAATGTAAAGTTTAAATTTTAAGTTAGTTTGGGCCTTCTGGATATTTCACTACTAGGCTGTCAGTGATTCCCTGGATCTTTTATGCAGCAGGGGATGGAGCATTGGTGTTTCATCGTGTGGAGCCTGATGAGTTAAATGAAATACTTGATATGGAAAAATTTAAACATTTTTGCTGCTGTATACTTTTTCATATATCAAGTGTTTCGTTTGACTCGTCCCGCTTCCACCAAACTAGGCACATCATAGGTTAGGATGAAGTTTAAATATATTTGCTGCTTTATAACTTCATCGGAAGAGTAGAAATTTGTTTATGCTGACCCACCAGTGTTACCCCTTGCACAATACTAAAGACGTTTTTTGCCAAAAAGCAGTGTAATCCCTGTTTGTTGGAAACAGTTGTATGACCCAAGTTACCTTGTTTTGCTGTTCAATGTTTTTTTGTCTTTTTACTTTTAGTATACTTTACTTTTTTAAGGACAGATTTATTCCTAAAGAAGGGAGTCGTTCTTACTTATTTGGGGGATAAACCTCAGAAATCGTAACTTTCTTCTTTGGCTTGACAGAAGTTGTTCCCAGAGGCTCCATAACTTGCTCTTTCTGTATTTTGCCATCAAGAGCAGCTTGACGTCGCTCCATCTTTCTGAAATAGTATGAATCGTGCAATTAAAAAAATTTCATCGTTGGGAAATTTTATTATGTGGTTCTTTTACTCAGTGTCGATGGTGACAAGTGGTGAATTGAATTGTGGTTGGTTAAGTACAAAACGACATTGGGGTTTTAGCAACATTTTTATTGGCACGACTGAACTTCTAAAATTGACTTTAATGCGTCAGCAACACTTCTTACTGACGAGAACAAACAATATTATGATTTGTCATTCACCACAACTGGACATCTGAAATTAACATTGATCCTTTGTAACGGTTATTTTGTTCTGATCACTAATAACAGAACAAAACAATATCTGATTTGTTATTCACCACGTCTGGACCTCTGAAACTGACATTAAGGTTTTAGTAACATTTATTACTGGCAAGAACAAAATATTTCTGTGAAACTGCCA
>JAHWFP010089844.1:29062-41001 GCA_023313725.1 Lithobius niger
GTAACATTTATTACTGGCAAGAACAAAATATTTCTGTGAAACTGCCACTGAAGCTTTAGCAACACTTCTTACTGGCGAGAACAAAGTATATCCGATTGTTATTCCCCACGACTGGACCTCTGAAATTGACACTGTGGCTTTAGCAACACTTATCACTGGTGAGAACAAACATTATCTGACATGCCATTCGCCTTGAATGGATCTCTGAAATTGACACTGAGGCTTTAGCAACACTTCTCACTGGTGAGAAAAAACATCCGATTCGTCATTCACCAAGACAGACCTCTGAATTTGACAATGAGGCTTTAGCAACACATTATTAGTGAGAACAAGGTGAGAAACAATATCTCATTTTTCATTCACTGCGATTGCACCTACGAAACTGACATTGACGCGTTAGCAGCGCTTATTACTGGCGAGAAAAAAAAATATTATTTTTTTTATTTCAGGGAGAGTAAACAAATTCTATTTGTACGGTATTTCAGCATCGAAGGAACAGAAATGGAAGAAATTCAGGTTAAAAAATTGTAGCTATACAAGTATACATATGTGAATCCACAACAAAAAGGCACCAATCATTTATTTGCATCTTTCAAATAACGTTGCTTTTACTCAGTATTAGCAAAATGTATTTTTGATCTTTATGTTGTAGTTTTTCCGAATAAATATACTTTGAATCACCTAATTTAAATAAGCATTTCAATAACCCCTTACCCCTCCAAGTTTCACCAGAAGGCATTACATTAAAACAGAAATCATCAAAAATTAGCTTTTCAGTGGATTTGCTAATCCATAAAACCCCAGGACAATATTTTTTTTATTTATGGTAAAGCGTCTTTCACTGCCCAAATTAAATTTTTCTGTGGCACTTGGCATGATTGTCCAATTTTTTCATTTTGTATAGGGATTCAATTCATTCATGCTGTGACCTGATGCCACTTAGACCTATGTATTTTTTTTGTTTTATTTTTACATTTCATTTTTTGTCCCCAAAACTAAATTTTAGTTTTATGCCTTTTAACGAGATTGGGCGGAAATATGTTTCATACTGAGGGGCCATCCATATATTACGTCACACTTTTGGCCCATTTTGAAACACCTCCCCACCCTTTCCCAAAAAATGCCCCCAAATTTAAAGCACCCCCTTAAAATTTACGTCACTCGCCCCCTGTTCCCATGCAACATTTCAAGGTAATTTCCATTGCTTAATACTTTAATAATTTGGACACATACACATAACTTGAATTGATAATAAATGATGACAATCGCGGGCAGCTTAATGCAACGGAAGAACTCAACTTATACCATCCCATAGCCAAATACACTTGCAAATTCAGGCCTGCACGCAGACAGGCAGACTGGAGCGTGTGGTGTGAGTGGAGAATTTGCAGAGGACATTGCATGCAGAAGGGAAGCCTGCCTTTTTTAAGTTAAACATTTTAATAAAACGCCAAAAAAGTAAAGGTGATGTCAATGCCAAAATGTAACGTAATATTTTAACGTCACATTTTGGAAACACCCTCCCACAACACCTGTGTCACAACGATTGACACACTAAATCAATCACCCATCCACCCCCCGACAGAATGTGGACAGCCCCTTACTAGATGTCTAATGCATTATGTGAATCTGTAGTCTTTCTTTCAGGAATGCGCATTTAGACAATCAACCATATGCCATGGCCGCGCTGCACTATTTATTTCTTTATGAATCTCAGTATCTAGAAGTCTATAAAAAGTTTTGCAGGCCTATACGGTATGAGTCTATACAGTGTAGATCTACAATTTTTGCAGGCCTATACGGTATGAGTCTATACAGTGTAGATCATTTACAATATAGGCTTATGTTGCTATTGCCGATGAAAGGAGTTACTGCATTATACAACCACTGCGATATCAATAACAGAAGGAGAGGTATTATTTAAAATTTGTAAGCGGACCTGAGTGTCAAACATAAGGTGTGCAAATCAGCAAATCACATACCTCCGTGCAAACATGCTTCTAAGACCTGCAAACCTGGCTAAGAACTTCTGAGGCACCCTGTGTATGTAAGAACGGGTCGGAACACAAAATGGAATAGCTTAGTAATAAATAAATAAATAAATAAATGCAGATTCCAACCTTTTTCCATTGCCCTTTGGATTTAAATGCAGACTGTTTCACCGGAAATTAAAACCTCAATCATTGAGAGAAAGGCCGAAGCTACAGTTACACTGCATCACAACCTTCTCAAATATATAACCCACCGTATTTAACAACTAAGCTATCATCACATGCTAACAGACCTTTATAAGGTGGTCACACTTTGTAGTGTGAAAATTCGCCGAGCTGGATGCTTTAATCAGCTATACGCTAGCACCGCAAGGCTTTAATAATGTTCCACACTTCTTGTTCTTTACAAGCTGAAGACGGTGAGCATTGAGAATGCTCATTCATCACTGCATACCACCTAAAGCTTCCACATAATTGCATACCAACAGTACAGTTTGTATAGCGCCAGATACTTAACAAGCAATACACGCACTGTTTACTGTTCGTGTAGAGGCCGAGTTTGTACACAGTGATGCGAATTCTTTGTACACAGCATGATTAGAGGGTGTGGAATTCTCATTACTTGCTCATGCTTTTATCACCTCCTTTATTCAAAGATAACCCTGTTACCTTGAAATTCAGAAGATGATTTAGCTTCAAAAGTTAATTACACTGCAAATATTGAGCTCAGCCAGTTTGACTTACACATTGGTACTCTGGCAATAAATTTTCGTTATTGACACACCAACTTAAAATAATCTTCACTGACCTTTTCCTGTAGAAAAATGAGAAAAAGACTATGGCAGTTGCGAGCAGCCAGAGGCTAAACAATATAGCGACCACAATGATTGCAATCAACCACCATGGAATACCTGGGGGAAAAAGATAATTATTATGAAAACCAAGTTACATCACAATAAAGTGTAGTATACAGAGTGTTCGGAAATTGGTGTCAAATATTTTGAGGGTCCGCTGTGTGATCAAAGATAAGAAGAAAAGGTCCTATAAACATGGGTCCGGAAATGCACCAGTCTTTAGTTACAGCCCCCCCCCCAGGTTTGGGGTAAACAGTTCTTAAATACCTCGTAATGATTCACCGTTTCCATTCCAAACTCAGGATATGTGCCATATCATACCTCAGTACTTCAGTACTTCATAATACAATATTGGGTCGCACAACTTATCAGAGGGAGAGGTAATTTTCTTATGGGGGGGGGGATCAAACGTGGGGGAAGAGAGGAGTAACTGCTTTGGTCTTGTACTTTAATGAAACAAATTGTACATACCAGAAAAAACACATCGTATCACATTACTGTGTGATTGAAAACAATCGAGAAATGAAACAGCATTAAGTAAACAGAAGATGGCTACTCAAAGTTTTACTGAGTATCATTGCATTTGCGGCTCTGCTGCAATTAACTGCAATACGCATCCGCAAAAGACCTCCTCTCCAGAACATTCTGTGACAAGCAACTCAAAAAGATAAATACGACGGAAAACAAACTAAACGTAAGCGTTTTATCATAGTAGGTGCTCAAAATGACCCCCCTCTGCCTCGATGCAGTTCCGAAGCCGCTGCGCCATGGACCGACGAACCCGTTCAAAGATTCCAGGGGTTGTGCGAATCTGGTTGCATCCATCCACAATCCTTTGGCGAAGTACATCAGCATTGGGAATTGGTGTACTGTACACGAGTGACTTTAAGTGTCCCCAAAGATAAAAGTCTAACGGGTTTAAGTCCGGAGATCTAGCAGGCCATGCTATTGGGCCTGCACGTCCAATCCATCTGTCAGGAAAGCTTCCATCAAGGTAATGTCGGGCCAAAAGGCTGAAGTGAGCAGGTGCACCATCGTGCATAAGCCACATTCGTGTCCTGACTGCCAGGGGAACGTCTTCCAGTAGTTGGGGCAAGTCATACGAGGTATTTAAGAACTGTTTACCCCAAACCTGGGGGGGATGTAACTAAAGACTGGTGCATTTCCGGACCCATGTTTATAGGACTTTTTCTTCTTATCTTTGATCACACAGCGGACCCTCAAAATATTTGACACCAATTTCCGAACACCCTGTATAGTTGCTAATTTAAGTTTATCAAAGAAATTAAACTCAATCAATTCATTTCATTTTGACCCGTGTTCTGTAGTCTTTTAATGAAGTAACTAGAGGCCAGTAACGGATAAATTCGTGAAAAAAATGAATTCGATGAAGTAGGTTTTAATGCAGCATATACAATGTATACAATGCATATATTGAACATATTGAATCATTATTTTAGTAGATTTATTTTGAATAAAATTTGTTTATTAAACCTATTTTTATAGGTGCGTTTCGCAAATTGGTCCACACAATAGCATCGTTCCGTTTGTGCACGAAACTAACGTCAAAATTCCTAACTTTATCTAAATTTGTCGACTAAACCCAAAAAAACCGGCCATCATCTGCTTGAAAAGTAACTATCATACAATGGTGAGCACCATAAAATCATAATACAAACGGAATAGGCTTTCATCTTCTTTAAAAATAATCACGTTCTAGGAATCCAGTTTAAATAAATAAAAAATTGTGTACCAACGCCATGGGCTTTTATTTCCTGAAAACAAATAATCATACACAACATAACTCTTTGCATCAACATAGGAGGCACAGCCATTGGTCAGAGTGGTTGGCTGCTAGCCAACTGAACACCAGATCGAACCCATGACCAATTAAGGTAAACATTAAATGGGTAAAAAATTGTCTAACAATGTGAAAAAGATATCAAAAATCTAATATTACAATCTGTGAGTGTGAACCGAGTTAGAAAATTCAATCCCGAAAAAACTTACAAATAAAACTTGGAAGTCTTTCTCTTTTGTTTACAGGTGATTTTTTGGGTATGTTTAATAGGTAACTTCTTGAATTTACCATCATGCTCGTAGGCTCAAGCTCAAGATTAATCGCCCAATACATGTATAGAATTCACTCAATTTTTGACTTACTCAACTTTGACCTTGAGTAAGGTTAAAAATTAAGCGAATTCATCTATACGTGTATTAGGAGATTGAGCTTGAGCATAAGAGCATGATGGTAAATTCAAGAAATAACCTATTAAACCTTCCCAAAAAAACCGCCCGTAAACAAGTGAGAACACGAGACTTCCAAGTATAGTACTGGAAAGCAGTCTAACAAGAGCAGGGATTTGAACCAAAAAATCGAACCAGGGATTCAAACCATTGAAACAGTTTAATCACGGCAAAGGCCAGGAGATTCTCTAGAATAATCCATAAAATTCCCATAACTGAAGAAAGAGCCTGGCAACGAAATTGCTGGATCACTTTCTTGAGGAAACAGTCTGTTGTCTCAAATATCCGGAGCTATAGTCTGTTCTACATTATATTTGCAGGAAATTGACTGCATGAAGCCACGTTTCCTTTCACTGTGAGTGCAAAAAAATGTGGATACCACACATGTAGCCTCCACACGGTTAGTGTTAGAGTCTGCAGGTGGGATATTCAAGAAGTTTTGCACTCGTGGTGGAAGGAAATGTGGCACCATACAGTCAATTTCCTGCACAAACATAATGTGGAACAGACTACAGTGGTATAGTGGGTCAGAAAGAGGGTAGAAGTGGGAAAAAGAAAGTTTCATCCCATATCTCAAACTGGTGTGTGCTATTATTTGAGGGGTTAGTGGTAGCTGCATACGTCTGGATTAGGGATAGTCCTATTCATAAAAATGAATTAGGAGAAGAGGAGAACAGAACATCTGTTGCGTCTTTACTCTTTTGACAGTTTGTGTAGGGGCTGGGAGATGGGAGGGGGTTGCTCAGAATAGAGCGAGGGGGAGAAGGGGTAAGGGAAGAAAGTATAATCTTGGAGTCGTAAAAATTACCAGTACTGGGCAAGAGGCATAAAAATGATCAGTATGTGCCAGGCATTACAAGTTTCACAATGATGGGAGGGTAGTGTAAAAGTTGATCATTATGGACAGGCTACAAACTCATTAGTTGGGGAGCCTTAACATTATCAGTTTTTCCTCAAGAATTATCAGCAAGGTGGTAGATGCAAAATTTAGCAGTATGCTGGGGAAAGACATAGAAATTATCAATGCGAGGCATACAAATTATCGGCATAGGGACAGTAAAAATTATCAGTTGCTCCTCCGGAATCGGTATGTTGGTAGATGTAAGGGAAGCAGAATCATAAAAATTACCAGTTGGGTAGCATAATCATTATCAGTTTTCCCGTACATGAAAAAAATATCCGTATACTGGGGGATGACAAAAAATTTACTGTAGGAAGTAGTAAAAAAATATGGTATAGGGAACGTTAAGAATTACAGAAGATCATAAAAATTATCAGCTGAGTAGCGTAAACAATAAGAGTTTTCTGTCTAGAATTTCAGCCCATGATTGTAGATGCAAAAATTATCAGTGTACTGAAGAAGTAAAAATTATCAACGGGGAGTCACAAAAATTGTGACTTGCTCCTCCAGATATATCAGTATGTTTGCAGACATCAGGGAGTGGAGGTCATAGAAATTACCAATTGCTCTTCCAGAAATACCTGTATGTTGGTAGACGTACAGAAGAGGTCATAAAAATTACCAGTTGCTGTGTTGGAATATGTAAGGGAGGGTCACAAAAATTACCAGTTGTTCTTCCAGAAATATCTCTATGTTGGTAGACGAATGGGAGGTCATAAAAATTACCAGTTGCGCCTCCAGAAAAAATCCAGCTGATGCTATGTCCAGTCCTGAATATTGAAATCATTATAATACGGAAATCGAGCTTACATTTCAAAACTGACAAATTCTTCTCACAAGTTCTACAATACCTTTCCTGTTTTTACTCATTTAAAACTAAAAATCTAGTAATAAAGAATGTACAATACCTCCCCTTTCCCTTTTCACAGGTGCAACAATAAGAAATTCGGAAGAAACATTAATCTCTCGTCCATTAAAAATTTGTTGTGCTTTGCACTGAACGCAAGTCGGTGGCATTACAGTCGTATTGTTAGCAGAATCGACCCGTGTAGGTTCAAGATCACCTTCTTCTTTGCAGTTTTCAGGAAAGTGTAATATTTCAATAATTTCAGGTTCAGGATTTCCATCAGTAATGCAAGTAATCTTCACAGATATGTTTTCTTTGAAGAAGTCTGTTGATGGTATTAAAATCACAGAACTCATTTCATCTGCATGAAAAAATAACAATCATATACTGTGAGTAGACCTTCATCTTGACACATTAAAAAACTGTATAGCATTACAATAATAATATAATATAATAATAATAATAATGAGGTTTACCACCTGAAGGTGGATGGTTGCCGGAAGGGTTGTGAGCCACTAAGACCATGACTATTTCGATGCAGGGGTGTGATATTTATTTTGATTAAACTTTGTATTTACTTTTTTTATTCTTAAAATTAAAATACGAGCGAGGGCTTTGCAGTGGTTATGCACACACTACAGATTAATAAAACAAAACTGTTTGAATAGTAACCATCATGCATACGGAATTGGACCTTCACCTTCTTGAAAATAATCGAACACTGAACTGAATTGGCCTTCATCTGTTTGAAAATAGTAATTTTGCAAGAAAACATAAAAAAGAATTTTACTTCAGTTTGCTTACTTTCACTTCACTGAGACTGACCTAATCTCGCTAATTTTCGACGACCACTGCCGACTTCTTCAGACTTTACGATTTTCCGGACTTTTTCTTACATTTTCCTCAACCTGGACATTCAGTGGATTCAGATATGAGTGGCGTTGCCTTCAAATGTAAAAAAAAAAGTCAGGAAAATCTTAAAGTCTGAAGAAGCCGGCAGTGTTCGCCAAAAATTAGGGAGATTAGCCCTGTATCAGTGAAGTGAAAGTGAGCGAACTGAAGTAAAATTAGTTTTTATGTTTCTTGTTGAATTTGGAGTTTCACAGTAATTTTACGCTGTTTAGTAAGTAACAAACATACAGTGAATGGAACCTTGTCTACTCAAAAAATAAATAAATTGCGACTTTGTAAGCCAAATCAGCAATTGGCCCAGCATCTTTTTGAAATAACAAGTCATACATTGGGAATGACTTTTCATTCGGTTGAAAATTAAGAAAAAGTATACAATGAGAACCTGTCATCTGCTTGAAAAACAACAAATGATCAATGTGAATGACCCGTCATTTGCTTGAAAAAGTAACAATCTCACACTGAATGAATAGTCCTCGTCTGCTTGAAAAATAATCATACACGGCGAATGGACCGTCATCACTTTGAAAAACGACAATCATACACTGTGAATGGAACTTCAGCTGCTTGAAAAAAATAGCAATCATACAATGGGCAGTGTGAATTAAAATCTAGCTTTTGCTACTATCGTAAATCGTCTATTAAATGCCTACAGGCTGTTAAAATTAATTCAATGAAAAAAGGGTGTGGGGCCGTAACGAAGTTATAATTCATTTATCGAATCTTACTACTGTCCAGGGAAGGTGTTTAGGCCAAGCTTCATCGCAAAAAAATGTGGCATTTATGCGATCATTCATGTACGTAATCTGTGTTTGGTCTACTGAGCAATAACGCAATGCCTTTCTGATCTGTTCGGGAATTTAAGTTTTATCAGTTTAGTACTTTATTTAGGTTGCTTTATGTAAGAAGCTATTAAAAACCCTCGATTTTTAAGGAGATAAAACGTTGATTTCCTGGAATGAAGCTTTTAGTCAATTTCCAGCAAAGAAATTACGATCTAAAATGCTTTAAGGCCACAAATCTTAAAAGAACCTAGTTACAGCCCCCCTCCCCATCCCGGGGCCACAGCTGATTTACGGTAGTTGTTAGTTTTAACACCAGCTTTTGTTTTCTACTAAAAGCTTCTAATACTAACATTTGCCCAAAACGAAATGAATACGCTTAATATGTATTCAAGTGCTTTAAAGCAAGGAATTATTAATATAGAAAAAACTACCCACCAACATTCTGGTACGGAATGTAATGGATCCTTCTCAAAATGATTTTTGTTTCAGCTAGACTGAACATATTTACGCATATTGAAAAAATCAGAAGTACCCAAGATGAAATAGCAAAAGAAGGTTTTATCAAGTGTAAAGGAGCTGTGTAAGTTAAAATGTTCGGAATAAAATCACTATCAAACAACTAACTAAAGAAAAAATTCAGATTACGAAATTTGAGATTAGTCAAAACTATATAAGATTGCTACTGGTAACAAGATGATTGTCCTCAAGGAATGGGAACAGGTATTACCGGAAAAGTTTCAGTGAGAATAATCCTCCCCATACATTTGAGGTTGTTGGACTTTGAATGTCAAAACCTCGGACGAAGAGGGGAGGATGTCGTACTAAACTTGATAATGTTGCAGTAAGGAGAAGTACATATTTTGTAAGCACTCTATAATACGGGAAAAAAACCATGGGCATACAGAAGACATACATTTTTAAAAAAATCATAATTGGGCATATATGCTATACCTTTGATAGGTTAATTATGCAGGCACTGATCGGTTCGATCGTTAAGCAATAGCGAGTTCTAACTGATGTTTTTTTTTCCAGTTTTTAGTTTTATTTTCCAGATTATTCGCACCCTTTAAGCCAATTTTTTTTAATAAAAGCGTGAAAATTCGTCAATAGATGGTAGCCGGGACTAGGCTAATCACATTTTGTTCTAGTTGTAAAAGTAGAGTTATTTTTAACTAACAGACTATTGTACGATAAGAAACAAATCGGATCGAGGTGTTCTTCCATGATGTCAACCTCCAGTCAGGAGAGCAATGACTTCAGCAGCACTAAAACTTGACACTTACATTTACAGACCAGCTTAATAGCAAATATACAATCATAAAGTATTGTGGAGCATGTGAAAACCAATGAATTATACTGCCAAAGAATATATAGTTAGTGTATTGCAGAATAAGCCCATTAAATGAACACTATAATAGTTAACAATCACATGTGAAAGAGTAAATTGCAATTCATCCACGAATTTATACAAATAAAATTAATTCATGCTATTGCTTATAACCAAAATGCTTCAGGAAATAGTAAGACTAAAGACATACAACAATATCAGGCTTTAATGGGTGAACTTGACTTCATATAAATGCAACTAACTTTCGATTTCTTTAAAAGAAAAGCTTTACAACGTATTGTGTAAGTTTGCATGTAATTGAACACTACGTACTCTTTAAGGTAACGTAAGGACTAAGGGTGTCTTAGGTGCGCACAGTTTTTGAACATTTGCGGCGGAACAGTGAAGGGGGTCGAGGCGCCCTTCCCCAAAACGAATATATTCATGTTTTTTTTTTACAAATGTGTCATAAACACAAGATAAAAAGTCCTCGAGAATTTGTGAAAAGGTAACCTCCACCTTTTCACAAATGCAGGGGGAGGGGAGGCTATTACCAAGTAATTTCACGATTTCTGAGCCCCAGAAGCTAAAGTATTTTATATGTCTCTACTGTATGTGGCTTCTGGGAGTTACTATTTTCACATATGCTGATCACTGATGACTAACTGATCACTGCTGATCAATGCTGATCAAAGGTATAGCTATGCCCCAGACCTCGGTTGGGAGCTAGCAGTGCTCCTCCAGACCCCCTAGTTTGGCTTTGTTTGGTCCCCTCAGCAATTTTTTCCTGGTGGCGCCACTGCGTCACCATAGCACCTCTTTCCGAAATCGAAGTATGAAATGGATTTAATCATTTAAATTTTCGGATTTACATCTAATAAAGATTGTATTTTTCCATCATAAGCGCCATAAGAAACGTAGAAATATTTGCATTCTTTGCTTGGAAACTGCCTTGCGTTTCGTAGTTACCAAGGAAATGGGGAGCCAACCATTCTACATGCTTCTCTCAATCTGCATGAGAAAATTTATTCTGTTTTCAACATTAACTATTTCTTTGCATTGTAATTATAAGGGATTCGAACGAGCCCCTATCTTTTGCTTAAAAATTAAGTTTTTGTTTCACACATTTTGAAGTAATGCTAGGCCAACTAGCATTAGCTAGATATTTCTAGCAAAAGCTTTTACTTATCGAGCTTGGAGTAAAAGCACTAGTTTCAGCTTACTTTTATGCACACAATTAGTAACATTTGCTAGAAAATCACTAGTAAAAGCTTTGTTGCTTAAAACCTACCAATCAGTGAATGGGCTACGAATCAAGTAACACAGTTCCAAATAACGTATGTTGTATATACTTAAATCAGTTAAAGTTTTAATGTTAAAATCGTCCACTCTAGTAAATGGTGTCTTTTTTTATTAGCATTTCATAAAGTTTTAATCTTGTTCATTTTTTACTGGGTCAAATCTATTTTTAGCTATTGCAACGCAGTTGACATGTACGATTTCCAAAAATTTAAAACGTCTTTTTCTGTGTCGTGAAAAGTAGGTTAACTAAGTTGACGTACTATTATTATCCAGTGAATAACATTTTCAGCAGATTTTGTGTATAGTATGCGACAACGAGTTTGTCCATTCAACAATGGTAATTTTAACAATGAATTCTACAACAATACTAAAGGCCGTGCTTTCAGCATGGAGATGCATTGTTATAACGAATATTAGGATAAACTAAGTAGCCTATAAGCAGGGCTCCATACATTTTTAGTTTTCACGAAAACCGAAGAAAAAAACGTCGCAGCATTTGCCAAATCCAGTGAACACTACTATGCAGCACTCTAAATGAATAAACAAAAGTCACGTGATATCACGTAGGTGGGAATGGAACACGACGACGTGAATGTTTTTTTTTTTATTTGATGGCCACATTTCAGCGTAGCCCCTGGATGCCACGATGAGTGTTTGTTTATGTTCTTACTGTAGTTTTATTTCTGTTTTTACTTCTAATTTGTAAAACAACCTAACGGACTGTGGGAGATCGTCTTGTTTCACATCAATTTAAGTGTGGTATTTACAGTTAAGTG
>JAHWFP010089845.1:2674-13922 GCA_023313725.1 Lithobius niger
AACCCCAATATTCGTGCAGCGTTACCTGTACTAGGTTGACTGGTGAGTTACATTACATCAGGCCAACTTAAATCTTTCCTCTCGTTTCGGTTGCAGTGGTCTCTGCCCTGTTTTTTTTTTAATTATATCAAGAGTGATATTTCGAAATTTAGGGTGGGAATTCAACCAACACTGAAGTGCATATATATCGAAATGCATCAATGACACATCAGCAATGAACATCGAATGACACTAATTAGCACCATACCAACACTAAGTTTCACTTACCTACTGTGGCTCGTATGGATTTCTGATTTCGAAAACTTGCCAACTCTCCATTCACGTCAAGAATTCCAGCCTTTAAAGAAAAAAGTTACAATAAGCTAAAACTTCACTACTTGGAACACACTCTGATCCATCGCCTAATAGTCGAGCCTGCTTTGTAGTCACTTGTGCAAAGCGAAAAATTTGTTTATTTATCACAGAGTTTGAATAGCACAGCGCCAAACGCTCAAGAAAATTGTTAGTTTCGACAGTTTGACTTGGTTATTATTTATGGACTACTGCATAAATTGGTAACAATGACCGACAAAGTGGTCGAGTGACTTCACTTTCGCTTGAATCGACCCACGATTATTGCCTATCTGTAGCCAGCCCTCCTCCAGGATGGTCTTTTTTCCCACTGGCACAAACTAGAAAATTCTGCCATCACGTAAAAACTGCTTGCAGCAAAACTTGCCACAAGTATGAAGTTTGTAAATTAGAGCCCCGATTTACCATCTGTAGAAGTAAAACATTTATCAAGGAAGCTAAAGCACCTTTATTTTACCATGGAGAAGAAATAATTGTAAATATATTTTAAATTACAGTATAACGCAAGTTGAATACAGCGAAGCCGCAAATTATAGTCCTTATAACAAAGGCCCGTCAAAAAAAAAAGTTAAGCAATCTTAATCGTAAAGCAGTTTCGTCCATCAGAAAGGATAAATCGAAATACTTAACATGAAATTTCGGATAGATTGTATACGTACAAAATAAAGAGCGCATGTGGAAGTATGACAGCATTTAACTGTGGAAATAAAACTTTCCAACGGACGAAACTGCAATAAGACTTACTGTTCATTTTTATAGGCCTTTATTATAGTGAATTATACTTTATGGACACCTTGTAGTTTCTGCCACTTTCAATAAATTATAACTAAATTTGAACACAAGTCAGACTAACTGATTTAACTTTTTATTTTATTTTCATGTTTAATTAATTTTTTTTCTAATCTGGGAAAGTTTTTGTCTAAGCATTACTGTCAGTATTTTACAGCATTTCAGAGTTGTTAATAAAGCTGAACATCACCAAAAATTCTGTACAATTAGAATTATGGGGGAAAAAACTGCTAATCAATCACAGGGTAGACACAGAAAAAGACAATCTATTAGGCCACTTGAAAAAAGAAATCGTTCTCAGACACCGTCTTCCCCCTCCCCAACACGAACATTTGTTATTCATTTTGCTTGCCGTTTAGCTTCACTTGTTCCAACAAAATCAAGTTTGTTTTAAAAAGACTGATTTCAATATGTCAAAGAAGTTGGCTTAAA
The DNA here is from genome assembly GCA_023313725.1 of Lithobius niger. NCBI lineage: Eukaryota > Metazoa > Arthropoda > Chilopoda > Lithobiomorpha > Lithobiidae > Lithobius > Lithobius niger. The sequence continues at coordinate 4,247 of JAHWFP010089845.1, forward strand.
ATATGGCAAGACCTTAAGCAAACATGAAGGAAAGGATTAAGACAAAAATCAAAAAAACAAGAATTTTAACAGGTTAAAATTGGTTTTTACTATCGTAAAATTACTTACCTTCAGTACTCATGCTAAATTCGCTAAATTTGGCTTTTCCCATGCTCAAACTAAAATTTCCTTTAAATTTTGAATTCAACACCAGTTGCCCGTTTTCTCCGCCAGGCGCGCTGCGCAGTCATACCTGCTGCAGCCGCCTGCCTCCCGTGGGGAAAACCCCATTCGCTTTGAACCTTTCTTGTTCCTTAGCGGGGAGGCGGGCGGGTTGTACTGAAGGTAAGTAATTTTACGATAGTAAAAACCAATTTTAACCTGTTAAAATTCTTGTTTCTTACTATCTGCAAATTACTTACCTTCAGTACTCATGCTGACTTTATCGTTTCGGGGGCGGGCTCTAGGAACCCGTTTTTTTTTTTTTTTTTTACTATCAACTTAATTTTAGGATTTCTCACCTGAAACTCGTTCTTTTACTCAATCTTAGGTGTCCTACTCTGCCGCTGTCGGTGCACTGGTTCATCTTAGACCCAGTTCACCTTTCCCTTGCGTCACTTCTGCCATCTTGCACTTGTCGTCTACTGTCCCTTCTTAGATCCAGTGACGACATTCCGAGCCACCACGTCCGCTCCAGATTCCCCACTTATATCTCTTAGATAGTGGCGGATGAACGTATTCTTGTTCTTCCATTTGCAGGCAGCTATAACTTCGTCTAGTGGCGTGCCCTTCCCGTATGCCCATGATGCCGACAGTGCCCTGAGCTCGTGTGCTCTGACTTCTGTCGGTACATCTGCATGTTCTGGGCTAGTCTCATATGCTCTTTGAATAACCTGACAGATCCATCTGCCTAGTTTGAACGGTGTGACTGATTTATTCACCACTTCCCCTGTTGTCTTGTCTATGTCTAGGAAAAGCGGGATTTTTTCCTTAACTAACTGATCTGATACTATCTTTGCAGTCCTTTCGAGGTAATACTTCAGAGCTCTTATGGGGCATTGCAGCTTCTCTTCACTCCCCCTCGGTTTTCCGTGTCCTATTGCGTGTATCACTACTGGCGTGGGTTCCTTGTCCGGCCTCAAGTTCTTTGCTCTGAAGTCCGCTGGGAAAATAAGGGACACCGATGACCAGTCTCTTGCAAATCTGATGTGGCCTTCTCTCCTTGAGAATGCTGCCACTTCGCTCTGTCTCGCAGCGGACGCCAGAGCTACTAGGAAAACCGTCTTTTGTGTCAGAATCCTCGTCCTGGGCCTCGCATTTTCAAACGCCGCGATGAGCTTAGATAACATAGGGTTTGACACCACTGTTGACCTTCCTAAACACGTGAGCACTGAGTTTATGGCCGACCTGTACCCTTTTATTGAGGTCGGTGAAAGTCCCTTTTTAAATAAGTCCTCCAGGAACTGAGTGAGTTCGAATATGGACGGGTCACATGGGTCACATCCTCTGTCCTTTGCCCATGTGAACCATCTTCTCCACTGTCCCTCGTACATGTCCGAAGTTGATTTCCTCACTGACTGCAGGAGTCTGCTCGCTACTTCGTTGGAGAAACCATCTTCTGTCAGGTTTGTCTTCAGAGTCGCCACCCGTGAAGATGTAGCACACCTGGGTTTGGGTGGATCGTCGTTCCCCTGTGCTGTGACAGAAAATTTTCTGTCAATGGCAGCAAAACTGGCTCTTCTATGCTCAGTTCCATCAGGTCCGGAAACCAACTGGCTGCCGGCCAGTATGGCGCTACTAGTATGAAGGACCCGGAGGATTCCCTTATTTTGTTCGCTACTTGCTGTAGTAGGCAGAATGGTGGGAAGGCGTACGCGCTCATCCCTACCCACGATATCGAGAGGGCATCCGTAGCCCAGGCTTGTGGGTCCGGGAAAGGGAAGACGTAGTTTTTTAGTTGACTGTTCGCCTTCGTCGCGAACAGGTCCACTACTGGTTTCCCCCATTTCACAAACAGTGTCGCACAAATGTTCGGGTCCAGTTGCCACTCCGTCGTCGGGAATTTGTTCCCTCTGGACAGCTCGTCTGCCCAGACGCTCTGCTTTCCAGCGATATGCCTCGGTATCAGATTTATCGAAAAGCGTGTGCAAACTTCCATGAGTGCTGACGTCTCCTCCATCAGGGCTTTGGAATGGGTCCCTCCCCCGTGTTTTATGTATGCGACCGTTGTGGTGTTGTCGGACATTATGCCCACGTCCTTCCCCCGTAGCCGATCTCTCCAAGTCTCCACCGCCAATCTCACTGCCCTCAGTTCTAGAAGATTGATGTGCAAAACCTGTTCCACTGGGGTCCACTTCCCTGATGTCATGGAATCTCCTAGGTGGGCCCCCCATCCTGTTGAGGAGGCGTCCGTGAAAAGAAGTAGTGCTGCCTCCCTTTCCTTCAGGTGAACACCTTCTTGAAGGTTCTCCGTCTTGCACCACCAGCTCATGTCTGGGAGATTGACCAGTTGTATGGTGTCTGCCCACGACTTCCGTGGATTCCATTCCTCCTTCCGGAACCAGTGTATCGGCTTTACCTTCCACTGGCCCCATGGCACCAATGCTGCGTTGGAATCCAGAATCCCGATCACTGATGCCAAGTCTCTTGCCGAGATTGTTGACATCCGAATCAACCTCTTCACAGACGCCCTTGTTTTTTCCACTCGTTCTGACGAAGGGCGTACTGTGCAGTCCTTCAAGTTGAAATCCACCCCTAGGAAAGTGAAAACCTGGAGTGGGGTGAACCTCGACTTCTTGTTGTTTACTCCCAAGCCCAGTTCCTTGAACAAATTCAAACACCTGACCAGCTGTTGAAGAAGGGAGGTCCTTGAAAGGTTGCGAAGAAGCCAGTCGTCTAAGTACGCGTGTGCACGTATTTCCTCTTGATGGAGTAACCCCAAAACAGGCTTCATTATTCTTGTGAAGACTTGGGGTGCCGTCGACAGCCCGAACGGCAGGGTCGTAAACTGATACGATATGCCCCCATGGTGCAATCTGAACAGGTGCCTGATGTCCATGTGTAGGGGGACATGGAGGTAGGCGTCCTCCAGGTCCACCGACACAGTGTACTCCCCTTCTTGTAGCGCCTCTCGGATCCTTCCGATTGACTCCATCTTGAAGTGTTCTTTGCGTATGTGACCGTTGAGTCTTCTCAGATTGAAGATGAGGCGAGTGCCCCCCCCCCCTTTCTTTGGGATCACCCTCGCCGGGCTCCAAAAGCCTTTCGTATTTGGTGGGGCTACCTCCAGGGCTCCTTTCTCCAAAAGCTTCTCTATTTCCGCCTGCAGACCCGGTGTGTCTTCTGTCCTTTGCTGGGGCGCGGTTGACAACGCTGGTCTCGAAGAAAAGGGGGGGTAGTAACCGTTTTTCAGTGTCTCTAGGATGAAAGGGTCCGAAGTTATTAGCTCCCAGTTCTCCAAGTGTCTTGACAGTCTTCCCCCCACCTGTCGGTGAATGGGAAAAGACTCCTCCTTCATGTCAATACCTAGGGCCCGTTCGGCGGCCTCGTCCTCTACCTTGACTTCTGCCTCTTTGTAGGCTCCCGCCCCTCCCTCTGGCTTGGGACGGGGCTGTTTCACGAAAGGGCTGTGAATCCTGTTTCCTTTCGCCTCTGCCACCTCCTCTGCCTCTTCCGTCCTGATGTCCCAGTCCCACCCCGTGGCTTGGATAGGTGGGGTATGCTCTCATCATCGGTCTCGTTCTTCCCCTAAATCCTCGCATCGTCGACGTCAATGGTGCTGGAGGTCTTGTCCTGTCTTTCAGCTCCGGTGCTAGCGTGAGGAGCTTCCCGTTGAATATTTCCGTAGCTCCGTGAATCGGGAGTAGTCTCAGCTGGCCTGCGACGTCCGTCGGTATTGTGGAGGCCGACTCAAGAAGCGCGTCCCGCTTTCTGAATACGGTGTTAAGTAGTAGTCGCGACGACCAATTGAGGCTGTCCTGCTGGAACGAGGATGCACGCTTCATTAAGTGCAGGCATTCTCGAATAGTCTGATTCTCCTTGAGTTCTGGTTTTTCTGTCACTAAGGATTTTATAGCAGCCACTGATGCCGAGTAAGCGAGTTCGGCATGCGAGTTAGCCCTTATGCTGCACCGAAGGAGGGCTTCGTCATTGTCGTGGAGTTGGATTGGCGTCCTTATAAAGGCCGGCGTCTTGATAGTGGAATCCAGTTCTAAGTCCATGCGTTCCGGAAAATACTCCGCCTCTGGGAAGGTCTTATATCTTTTTTGAGGGGGGGCTCCCTTCCCTGTTGCCGTGAAGAACATCTTGGCAAACTTCGGATCATGTGGAGGTAAAGGCTTGGATACGGATATAGGCTGGCCGTCCTTCCTTGTGAGGGACTCGTTGTTCAGTAGCTGCCTGAAAGCAACCGCCGACTGTGGTAAGTGCGCTGGGGCTGCCTTGGCGCTTCCCGCGTTCGCCAGTGTTTCCATTGGTAGGTCCTCTGGGTTGACCTCCGCTGGCACGGCCTGTTTGCAGAACGGCGTTTCCTTTAAATATTTCATAGTAAAACCTGCGAAGGCTCTCCAACTAATAAGCTCCGGTCCTTCTTCGAATGGGTCATCCTGGTCCGTCGATTCTGTTTGTGCCGGTCTCCTCTCTGCCTCCTCCCTCCATTGCCGTTCTTGCCACTGTTGTTCGTCCCTAAAACTTCTAACTTCTCCAAAAATGTCGTCCTCGTGAAATTGCACCTTCCTGTTCTTGGCGTGTGATTCTAGCTGCCTCTCATAAACTCTCTTCCTGTCTCGGTACTGTGCTTGGTCCTCACAATGGCCGCCGTATGATTCGTCGTCATAATCGCCCACTTCGTCATGATCGCCGGTAAAATCATCGTCATAAAATTCACTACCGTGGCGAACCTCTTGTCGAGCGTCCTTCCCGTCACCAGAATGTTCGTAATACGGGTTTACTACTCTCACTGGCGAACCTTGCTGACCTTTAATCATTTTCTCGTACCGCGACGGCGATTCTCCTCTAGGCTGCGAATGTCGGCGAACCGGCGAACTGTTCTTCGCTTCGTCTACTCTTGAACTGCGGACCGCTGGCGAACCATGCGGTAGTAGTTCCGGCCCCGCGCTGCGGCGGACCGCCGGCGAACGTCCCGCCTGCACGTCCGCCACTATCTGGCTTAGCGAACGCCGGTCCTGATCGCCACTGTTCGCCTCTCCTGCCCTCCCGCTTACCCCTTTCTTGGGTGCGGGTAGGGCGATCTTGCCACTGTGCGACGCACTGCCCTGTCCGCTTACCCTTTTCTCGGGGGCGGACTGGGATGTCATTAGTTTAGAGTGTTTTCCAGCACCTTTCCCTTTTACTGACACCTCCACTTTCTCGCTATTCTTACTTGGAGCGGCGTCGGTCTTGTTCCGTTCCTTCTGAGTGTGCGCCGACCTTTTTTCCCCGTCCGCCTTGCTTGGTTTTGGCGCCTTTTCGCGGATCGCCGGCGAACCCTTTGTATTATCCGGCGGCGAACCCTTTGTCTTTGGCTGCCCACCTAGACCTTCTACTGGCGCTGTAATCGCTGAAAGATCGTTGTTTAGCGTCACGACGTTCTCTCCACGCAGCACTACACTATTCTGCAACGATGGATTACTGTTTATTAAACTGTTCACGCTGGCAATTAGTCCCGAAATTTGGCTCTGGAACGACTGCTGCATCTCACCTAACTTTGCGTCTACGTGCTCGATCACCTTCGAACTCACGTTGTTTTCCATCCTGTCGGATCGCGATTCTACCACATTAATGGCCGTTTCCCTGGCCGCAGTCACCACTGAACCCAGTGATCTCTCCGGATATATGGATTTTTCGTTCGGTTCGAAGCCCTCAAAGTCCGGAGTCGAACTCGATTCTAAGCTGGCAAGTCCGGGTCCTTGCTCATGCCTGCCAAACGTTCGTCAATGCTCGTTTTCGACTTTCCTGCCTTTCTTTTCAACTGGGCCTTTTTTTTTGGTCTGAATGCTTCCAGGTGTACAGAATCTTTTTCACAGTATCGGCTTTGTGTAGCTCACAAATCTCGCATAAGTTATCCACAAAATTGCACTGCCTACATCTCCTGCAGAGTGGGTGCAAATCCTTTGGAGTCTTTTGGCACTTGCACGATGGGAATTCCCCGTCTTTCAAAAGTTCGTTCACATTGTCCACCTCCTCATTCCCTGTCTCGATCACTCCTTTTGCATTTTCTTTTACGCTTTCCGCCATAGTTTGATTGGAAAAACCGGCACGCTCGTCCTACCACGATGCGTGCTCAAAAGCGAATGGGGTTTTCCCCACGGGAGGCAGGCGGCTGCAGCAGGTATGACTGCGCAGCGCGCCTGGCGGAGAAAACGGGCAACTGATGTTGAATTCAAAATTTAAAGGAAATTTTAGTTTGAGCATGGGAAAAGCCAAATTTAGCGAATTTAGCATGAGTACTGAAGGTAAGTAATTTGCAGATAGTAAGAAACTGCCCACCTGCATGGAATAAAGTAAATTTGCGCCCGAGAAACAACTTTCTTAAATGGCCTTAACAGTCGTGAATTTCACGTTTTAAAAAAAATATACAATTTAAACTAAGCAAACGGCACCAGGTAAGACTGCAAATTTAAACAGTACCAGCACCCATGTAGGTCAAACTATGTACAGAATTTGATCAGATAAGCACTGTGAGAGCCTGGCACTGGCCTACGGTACGTGTAGACTCCAGCCATTACTGTATTGAAATAAAAACAATGGATCAATTCAGGGACCACTACATAGGCTAGAGTGATCACAATGAAATTAAGTAATGGTTATTAGTCAGAAACGAGCGGTTATCGATTTTTAACCCACGGCTGCGATTATTAGTCTGGTTCAAGTATGCAAATAGGTCGAGGGCGAAGCCCGACACTTATTTGCATATGAGAGCCGGGACAATAACCGCAGCCGTGGGTTAAAAATCGACAACCGCTCGTTAATCACCAATAAATGATTTATACCTCGGTTGGGACATCAGGCTAACTTGTATTTAATTAAAACATGTTTGTGTGTTTTGTGAAAAGTGCTTCAAGAAATACGGTAATCAAAATGTTGCTATGAAAGAAGGTCATTCCATTTTAGTTTATGGAGGGAGAATGGGTGGTAGACGGATGATTCTTTTGGGTCAAGTTTGTGGAGGGAGGGAGGAGGGGGGGGGGGAGGAGACACGCGTCGTTTGGCCAGATTTCCCGCTAGGAAGCTCGCTTGTGTTTTCGAAGCTGTTCGGAATGAAAAAAAGTTTCAATAAGAGGCAGCAGGGGTAGAATAACATTACGCTGGTATATTCTGGCAAGGTATGCAATTCATTTTGTGGCTTCGTAGTTTGAGAATTGTTTAAAAAATATGGTAATAGGGTATCGGTATGAATGAAGGTCATACCATTTTAGTTTGTGGAGGGAGGGGGGGAGTCAGGCCGAGTGAATAAGCTTAGTTATGGGTCAGACATGTGAGTTAGCATGGATAGGATTTCATTCAGAACATTCAGGCAAGTTAATCTTATAGATCGACATCACTGCCATTTTACTTTGGTTTTGGGGAAAATACAACAAAAATATCCAACACCAAAAAGTCCGTAAATCTCGGGCGAATTTTCGGTGGCCAATTTTCTGCCATTCATCAGGCCTCGCTCAGAGCTCTGTTCACAACAGTAACTACAAACGTCAACGGAAAAAATAAATTTGAATTTGGCGATTTTCTCAGTGGGACTTGGCTCCTAAAAAGCAGTACTAGGTGTTGGAGGTAGTGCCCTCTTCCTGTGATGTTGTAAGGAATGGTTTCCACTGGATTTGGGGTGGCAAACTGCATAATTTTGGGGTATGCAGGTGCTTGCTTATTTAGCAGAAGGATTTTGTTTTCTTTACAGTGTAGAAAGGGATTCCAGTGCTCGCAGATGATCTTCTTTTCCAGAGTTGGAATGCAGAAGCACTTCCGTGCTTTCCAAGTCTAATGCCAACGCAGACCTGAAGAAGAGTGCCATTGCAGCACACAGTGTTAAGACCCAACACAGCATAGACTGGGAAAGCACGAAGTGCTTCTGCATTCCAACTCTGGAAAAGAAGATCATCTGCGAGCACTGGAATCCCTTTCTATTTTACACTGCAAAGAAAACAAAATCCCTCTTCTAAATGAGCAAGCACCTGCATACCCAAAAATTACGCAGCTTACCACCCCAGACTTGATACACCAACTCGAAATCTAGTGGAAACCATTCCTTACAACATCACAAGAGGAGGGCACTACCTCCAACAGCTAGTGCTGCTTTTTAGAAGCCAAGTCCCACTGAGAAAATCGCCAAATTCAAATTTGTTTTTTCCGTTGACGTTTGTAGTTGCTGTTGCGAACAGAACCCGGGGTAGGCCTGATGAAGACGGCAGAAAACTGGCCACCGAAAATTCGCCTGAGATTTACGGACTTTTGGTTTTGCGTACTTTTATTGTGAGGCAAGTTTGTACGTTTTTATTGCGTTACTTTTTTGAAAGCTGTATTTGGTAGTTAGTGTGTGCGTTCCTGATCATGTGATCTGGAAATGTTAAAAGTGTGGGTAAGTTGATAACCCACACTTTTTGCGAAGACGCACACTTCCGGTCATGGTTAAAAGGATGTAATGCACGGTGGTGACGTCACGTCAACACAACCCAATGCTAAAAGTGTAACCGTAATATACGGTTAATCTGACTACCCACACACGTCACCGTGGGTTAATTTTGATAACCCAAACTTTTTTTATAATCTAACACTTTTTCCGCGCTCTACACAACCACTGCTCTACCATGTGACATACTACCGTACACAACACAAGTTCAACCAGCACACCCCATTGCAACCAACATAAATAAGCACATTTGCAACCTGCGACATTTATCGTACTGACACGAAAAAAAAAAAAACCTCGCGTAGGCTACTATGCTAGGACTCCATCCATGGAAGAATGGCCCAATCCGCCAACCTTTCGCTCCAACAGTACTAAAACTAGGCTACCGACACTTATAAACTCACCTAAAAACATACAATACTCAAGCGAACAGCACATTTGTAACCTGGCGACATTTTCCGCACTAACACGAAAAAAAAAAAGCTCTCGTACGATGCTAGCCCCCTCCCCACCCCCAGCCATGGAGGATTCGTCCAAGCCGGACCCGGCAACCTTTCGTTCCTACGGTACGAAAACTAGCCTACTGACACTTTCTAAACACACTTAAAAACCAACGAGACTCAAGCGAATAGCGCATTTTATACGCTATATCTTATTTAATAAAGTAGAAAAAATACGGTTTTACCTTAAACACAAACGTCGGTGACTGGAACTGAATATAGGAACGTCCTCGCGTACGCGAGACTTTCGCAGACAGGAAGTTTAAACGGGAAGTTTGAGTTCAGGAATTTACATCATGATTCACAAATAAAATTTTTAAATACATTTTTTTTTAATCTTAAATAACTAGATATGTTGGCTCGACGTCACACCTTAGCATTAAAACACATCCGTGAAGTAGACCCGGTTATCCCGAAATAACTGATCGTCTACTCGAAACGGAACAGTCCAAAGATCTCGGGGTAGCAAAATCGAACTCGCGCTGACGTGCTCGTGCAATTTCGCCACCCTTCGATCTTTGGACTGTTATGTTTCTCGCAGACGATCAATTATTTCGGGATAACCGGGTCTATTTCA
>JAHWFP010089845.1:14022-32212 GCA_023313725.1 Lithobius niger
TGAAATAGACCCGGTTATCCCGAAATAATTGATCGTCTGCGAGAAACATAACAGTCCAAAGATCGAAGGGTGGCGAAATTGCACGAGCACGTCAGCGCGAGTTCGATTTTGCTACCCCGAGATCTTTGGACTGTTCCGTTTCGAGTAGACGATCAGTTATTTCGGGATAACCGGGTCTACTTCACGGATTATCTATTACTAACCTACGGAAATTTAGCGCGACGTTGAGTTAGCGTGACGTCACAGACGTGGTATAACACACATTACCACACTATAAGAACAATAATTCACTGTTTGTCTTCAATTTTCAGTGAGTAGGTCTCATTCACGATCATCAGAAACCACACACACAAATAAGAAAAAACATCGCATGTCGAGTGTGAGGAATTCAAAAGTCGCGCTAGTGAGTAGCGGACCACTGATCTATAAAGCATGTTGCCAGGCCCACTTCACGTTCAGCTTGGCATGAAGGACTGGGTGCAAGATGTGTTTGTTTCATATCATCATACATCGCTCCTGTGAGATTCATAAGGCCTAAAAAAAACACCTTTGGTTTCCGTAACCCAATCGTGCTACCGTTTTTTTTCCCAGATTTCAGCGAACGTTTTTTCATTCATATTTGTATTTATTTTCGTCCATATTCATGTTAAATCATTCGTCCATAGTAAAGCGCAAAGGGAAAATAAAATTGAGCCGCAGGAAAAGGCTTTCAGTTGTGCTGTGTGTATGTGCCCGTATGGGGTAGTAACAAATAAATAAAAAAGTAAATTTAGGGAAAATCGTAGTCTAGAATGCTTTTATTACATAAAGCCCTATGTCGTATCAAAAAACTAAAACTGGTAAAAGGGGCCGCCAAGTTACGAATGGTTCGGCCCTTCAAAGGAGTGATATCAACACACCAAAACATTCGCCAAGTTAATCGCACCGCTTAATAGTTTGAAGATTAATCTAGAACATTGCTACTTTCGGTACGACTAAGTTGGCGAATGTTTTGGTGTGATCACTCCTTTGAAGGGCCAAACCATTCGGAACTTGGCGGCCCCTTTTACCAGTTTTGGTGTTTGATGTATCACTTTTTTTTTTAATTGTGTATTGACTCAACTCCACTACCGTGCAGATGTGTAATCAAGTGCCACGTCAACAAGAAATAGGTTTTTAACAATTTGCTTTTACCTTTTGCCTATAGCCGAACCATTCTCAACTTAGTAACCTCTTAATAGGTTTTTGGTTTGGTTTTAATTTTGTTGTAATTTGTTTTATTTTGTTAGTTTTGGTGTGTTGATATCACTCCTTTGAATGGGCGAACCACTCTCAACTTGGTAGCCTCTTTACCAGTTTCTGGCTTTGTTTTTACAGTTGGTTTATTTTTCGTGAAATGAACGTGAATACAATTTCTTTGCAACATTGTTTAGATTATTCATGATACACTAGTGTGTGTCTAGGCACGCTCGTCAGTATACACGTTCTTATTGTCCTAACTTTGGCGGTCCAACGAGAGACGATGCCGACAATACTAACAATTGTTATAACAATATTTTCGTACTTACGCGCCCTCCCACGCCATCCCCGTTATGCCCCAGGCTCCAAACCATAAAAGGTACACAGTTTGTATTGTACTGCTCCCATTCGTCCAATTTCATAGCTGGAAGCCTTCCCGTATCTAGGTATCGATGAATAATCACCCTATGGGATTTAACATGGGGATGAGCGGACTAGCTAGCTAGCTAGCTAGCTAGTAGTAACACGTTTGCAACGTTATTGAGGGTCAGATTTTGCAACACCTCCGCAATATTCAACATGTTCTTCATATGTTTCTGAATATACACAGGTAGTCTGTATAAATTACGCAAATCTTGTATAAACCGTCTCTTAAGACCAAGTCCATTAACCTTGTGAAGCATGCGGGCACTTTTTTCAATCCAAAAGAAAGGCAGTTGATGGAAAAACTCCCCCTAAAAGTTTGGAAACCGGTGATGGGCTTCGACTCTTCGGCTAGCGATATTAGCAAAAAGCCTCCTCGCAAGTGCAATGCACTAAAATACTTCGCCTTGCCTAACATAGCCAACACTTGGTGAATTCTATTGTAGACCATCGCTTCAATTGGGATTTTCTGGTTGACGATGCGAAAATCTACGCAAAATCTCTTGGCTCGGGGATGGAAGGGGATCCCTCCATTTCGGGATCAGCAGCTCCAAGGACGGATGACTCTCGAGATAAGTCCTTAAGGAAGCCGAACTAGAATCTGGTCCTCCATGATATAAGTGCCTAGGTTGGCAGCTCTGTAAAGTACACGAATTGGCTGGGTTCCCGGCTCCAGCACTAACTTGTGCTTCATCAGTGTGTTCTGCCTAGTCTTGACGTGAGCACACTAGGGACTCTCCGCAAACACTGCCTTAGACTTTTCTTTTTGGCTGGCAAGCAGTGGGCTTTATCGATGTGCCCTTCTATTACCCTCCAGTCTTCCTCTTCTTGCATGCATGCCGAATCTTTAGATGCTCTTGGCGATGAACTACAGGTCTCGGTTTCTTCTTGGGTGGCAAATAGGTGAAATGGACCTATTCCCACTCTCCATCCACTGTTCTTGATGTCGACAGCAATGCCGCATCTAAACAAGATATTGCGACCTAGTATAAATTCATCTGCCATTACACGCAAAAATAAGACTGGCTGTTCATTCATATAATTCCTCGCTTCCCATGTTACTGTATGCAAATGACCTCTTCCTTGGATGGTACTTTTCGCCAACAAAAGAGTGATTCTCATGTGATGAATCACATGGCCTATAGCTTCTAGTTTCTTTGCCATTATACTGTTCATAGTTGTAGATATGGCTTCGGAATTTAGCAGGTCTATCGATCTGATGCCTCAAATTGTAATGGCTAACAATGGCCGGCTTCCATATAATATAACCCTATTACGTGAATCGTCCTTGGCAATTAGCAGCATGGCGTTGTTCTCGTTTTCAAGCCTGGTATTGCCATTTCTTCTTATTGTTGCAGTTCTGGTCTATCATCCTCCTTGTTGGAAGGGGACCTTCCTGTCCATTTTTTGGAGGTTTATGGCATTCCGAGTGCCAATGCTCCATTGAGCCGCTGAAGCAGTTGTTGCGTATTTGCCTCTTCAAAGGCCTAAACGGTCATCTTCTTGCTCCTTCGGTCTTTATCTTTTCTTGATCCTTGGGTGGTTGTGCTGAAGAGCCGCAGCATATCTTTCTAGCCTGTACCTCCTCGGGTTGAGGCAAGAACGAGGACTTAAGAACATTCTGGTTGAGTTTCTGTTTCGTGCCCTTTGGAGTGATTGGACTGACGCTCCATCGGTGATACCAATGAAACCACTTTTTCCTGTGGCTGTCATACATTCTGTTGGGTGAGTCCCTAATTGCTTTGCTTGCGATTCTAATGGCATGCTCCTTAAGAACTCCTGCCTTCTTGAGAAGTCTGACAATAGTAGCCACCCGTGTAGTTTCAAGGCGCTGACGTTTGGGTGGAATAGATTTTGGGATCGAAGGTCTCGAGTTTCCGGTAAGTTCCTTGGGTTGTCTGTTAGAAGTTGTACGAGATGAGGAAATCATGGTGCCAATGGCCAATTCGGGGCAATTAGGATGAATAGGCCTGGCATTTTCTCTATATTCTGCATGATTTGTGGCATGAGGGTGAAAGGTGGGAACACATAGCCAGAGAGATTTCTCCAAGATGCTGACATGGCAAACAGTCTTCAAGTCTTTCTCCATGGACATGACATGGCCCAAATTGATCGTCTGGAACCGGGCTGGTGAAGTCAGGAAGTCTGGCATTTTTCTCATGGTGAATAGTTCGACTAATGGAGTTCCCAAGTGGCAAACATATATTTGCAGATGGATGTCTTCATAGTGTCCACTCTCCTGTGGGTGGTTTGCGGTGTCTGGAGAGGGAGTCTGCTATAACGTTCCTGTTTCCTGGGATGTGAAGAGAAAGAATCATCATTTCTAGCTGGAGGCAAAGCTTGAAAATCTCCAAGATGACATTGTGAAGATTCCTCGACTTTGTTCCGCCCCCTTGCTGGAGATAGGTTAAGGCAGTGGTGTTGTCTGTCTAGACTTGTATTGTTTTCTTTGAAATCATATTTTGGAAATGGTTGAGGGCTTTGAAGACCACCTCGAGTTCCAGAACGTTTATGTGGTCTAGTCCTTCCATCGTCCAGTCCTGAGGCCTTGTGGCATTCAATGTGGGCTTCCCAGCCTTCCACTGAAGTGTCCGTTAGAAGAATTAAGTCTGGCTGAGGTTCGTGAAGTGGTACAGTTTGAGAAAGCATTTGTATATCTAACCACCATAGGAGCGTCTCGATGGAAAAAAATTTGTCTGTTCGGAGTGTGGCTTGTTAGCTTGTTCCCCAAATGTCCATGCAAGAATGGTGGAATGGCCTGTTAAGGGACAAGATCTGCCATGGAGTCCAGTTATCCACTGAGGCTATTTAGTAAGACTTCTGGTTCAGAAATTTCTGGGATTGCTGTCGGAAGTCTTCTATGCGATCAAGTGAGGACATCACTGTTGCAGACGAGAGATTAAATAAACTCCTAGGAAGAGGAAACACTAGGCTGTAGATAATCTTGATTTTTTTAAAGTTTATTTCGAAGCCCAGGTGATGTAGAAGATCCAAGGTGTTCAGTTTTGGGTCGCAGTGTTTTAGAAGCCAGTCGTCTAGGTATGCGTTAGATTGGACTTGAAATTGGTGAAGGTGTGTCGAGACAGGTTTACGAAGGAAGTGAACACTCGTGGGGCTGCGTTGAGAACAATGGTAGAGTTTGAAATTCGTAAACTTTCTCGCTGTAGATGAAACAAAAGAGGTGCCGTACCGAGTTGTGAAGCGGTACGTGTGGGTACATATCCTCGAGGTGCCTAGAGACCATCCAGTCTTTTGTTTTGAGGGACTGACAAATGGAATCAAGTGTTTCCACTTTGAAATGCGCGTTTTTGATTTTTCTGTTGAGGAGCTTTAGGTTCCAGTCTGTCTTCCCCGGATTTTTTTGGTCTTTGAAAGATTGAGCTATAAAATCCCGGGCGCTAAGAGCCTTTGCTTTCTGCAATGGCTTCTTTGTTCAGAATTCGAGGATTTCGATTGAAAGGTTTTCTGATGTTGGCGCCCCAAATTCCCGAGGTGGAGGAGAGATCAGCATAGGCTTGCTTGACAATGAGGGTTTGAAGCCCTCGCAGATTGTTGAGAGGATCCAAGGGTCTCTTGTAATTTCTTTCCAGAACGATCAATGATGCCCGAGGCAACCACCTGCAGGTGATGTGTGCCGCCATTTGATCTCCCAGTCATTGTCTTGATTTGGGTCTACCGCCAAAACCTAGTGACATGTTCAGTTTCCTTTGTTCGGGTGTGTAGTTGTGGTTTTTTCTGCTACCTTTCACTCGAAAGGATTGTTGATTGTTGTTTCGGTTGGAATTATAATCATCTTGTGAGGGTTGATTCTTTGGCTTGTACCAGTCGTTTCTGGAGCATTGCTTGGAGAAAGACTTGAAGACTGTGTGCCAAAGAATTGGGGCTGTTGCTTCGGATTCTTATCTTTAGGTTGGCGAGCAACATCCAAGTAAGGAGCCAACTTGGGGATTAGGCCGCTGAACAAAGCGTTGGCCTCGGATGGGTTAATTGTGAAGCTCTTGTTTAGTAGTCGTTGAGATTGGGAGCCAATTGTAAAGAAAGGTCCGGTAACAGAAGCGTAGAGTTAAAAAGGCTCCTGTTAGCCAATTCATGGCTGAAAGGTTGCGAAGCAGGCCTTCTTAAAAACTTTGTTTATCAGAAACGCCAGCGTTTAGCTTCACGTGGGTTTGTCTCTGTAGCAAGCCTCTCACAAAGAGCATTAGTTGCAGTGTTGAGAACATCAGCTTGAGATCCAACTCCGAGGCCTAATCTACCGTAAGTATCTGTCATTGTTTTTTACGAGGAATGATTGTATTTCCGACTTTTTTTGGGACTAGCATGTTGGTTCCAAAATAGTTTTGCTTCAGGAGTCAAAAATTGTGATTGGGTATACGTCTCGAAATACTAGTGATTGGCAATGCCGTCTTGAACCAGCTTTCCTTTCCAGGGTGAAGATGAGGGGCCTAAGTTCTAAAGGCGCACCTTTTCCCCTTGAAAGTCCACCGTTACGACATGATTTTTTTTGCAATTTGTTTTTACTGGCTACTCTTGATAATGGCTCTGA
The DNA here is from genome assembly GCA_023313725.1 of Lithobius niger. Lineage (NCBI taxonomy): Eukaryota > Metazoa > Arthropoda > Chilopoda > Lithobiomorpha > Lithobiidae > Lithobius > Lithobius niger. The sequence continues at coordinate 20,207 of JAHWFP010089845.1, forward strand.
GACGAGCTGAAACGTCGAGTTTTAATGCAAACATGTGTGCACTTTCAGACTTTTACTTTGCAACAGCAATGAAGCAAAGTCATCAGAAGTATAGTAGATTGACCTAGCATGGAACATTTCTCTGGAATGCGGTCCCTCAGACCGAAACCAGTTGTCAGGGGTCGAAATATTCAGATGCACAGGAGCAAATTGCACTCCTGGTGCAGCTGTTGGAAGTGCAAAATTGCACGTCGAAGTTGAATTTTTCAAAACTTTTGAACCACGCAAGCTACACACTTGCAGCATTTTAAACAGTCTGGAATTAGATTTCTGGTGACACCATTCCTCCCAAAGAAGTTTAACTCCATTCCCCCCCCCCCCCCTACATTTGGTTAAACCAGTACATGTCTTTCAGTTGAATAGTGAAGTTAAGTCAGATATAAGCCAAGGTGCAGAAAAAAATGTACACATTATTGAGATGCTGAACGTTAGAATTTTTAATGGCTATACATTAGGCACAGTGTTGGCTTACATTTTGGTTTTGGACTCCAGCAATTGATTTTGGGAGCAAATTTGCACCCGGACCGACTCCTGCGTTATTAGTCCTGTATTCTTTAACCCTTAAAATGCTGAGGACGAGTATACTCGCCAAAAACACAAGCACCGTTTGGAGTCCTAAAAACAGAGTCCAAAATATGCACGAGATGGCCAACAATGGAGAAACGACAACAATACTCTTAACAAGCCAACTCTAGAGACTAGGGATGGGTCGGTTTCATTTTTTCAACTTCGGTTTCGTTATCGGTTTTTGGCCACCACCCACCCAAACCAGCTATTTCTAGTTTGGTTTCTTGTAACATTGGTATTACTAGCTTCTAACTCTCTCCTGCTTTCACTTTCAGCAGAGTCATAGACCGTGGGCCTAGCTGTGGCACCATTTTCCTCTACTATTTTCGTTTTAATAACTGTTTTATACGTACAAAATGATAATTATTAAAAAAAATTCGAAAAAACGGATCAATTTTTGATTTTTCGAACACCTCACGAAAAACCGACACAAATTCCGAATCGGTTTTGCTTTCGGTTTTCAGTAAAAACCGAAAATTCGGTTTCGGTTTCTGTTACCGACCCAACCCTACTAGAGACGGCCGTGGCCGAGTTGGTAGAGGCGTGTGCCTGAAGTTAAAAGAGCTCCTTCAAGTTGCTAGTTCGAGTCCCGTCCCCCCACTTTTGTGGAGATAGAAAATTAATTCAGCAGTCAAAGGGTTAATTAAAGGGAAGTTTTCCGTAGTTGGCTTGAATACAAAATGGTCAGCAATGATTCTTCTACTTTTCTGAACAGTTCATAGAGTGGGATGCCTGATGGGTCGACGAATTCCCAGGAAACTGATGTGATGTCAAAATGAGGGTGTTTAGAAGCATTACCTGAATCATAGTTACTTCCTGAATTGTGATAAGAATCACTAAAACCATCGTCAAAATGTCTACCCTATTTCCTTGCTGTGCTCTTTCGTCCCTCAGTACTTTATCTTTCGCTCTCATTTTCCATCCTAATGTCTCGTGCTCTTTCGGTCTTTTGTACTTGTGTCCTTCCCATTCCACGTCTTTCGCTTCGTAATAGGTCTTTCGGTGGTATTCAATGATCTATCCTGCACGTCTTTCGCATTCGACTTTCCAGCAATTCTTTCTTTTCGTCTTGTGGATGACGACGCCGTGGCGAAATTGGAAGCGTGACTTGGTGGCTGAGAATAGCTGTCATCACTAGGAGATCGACTCCACAAGAACCTTTTGCACGGACTGCGAGCAAAGGACCGCTTTCGTTTCTAAGTCAAGGGCGAGTTGTCGTCACCGATCCATTTACGGACATGGTTGAAACGGCCAACCGGCGTGACTGCGATTTAACACCTCCGTATCGGTGCTTACTTGTGCGAATATAGTTAAAAGAATTGCTGCCATCAAAAAGAGGATAAAGCTGGTTCGTGAATGGTCGTCAGTTATCACGGTAACACTGCTACTACGGTAATACCGTGGTGCTAAAAAAGGAACGATACTGATACCGTAATTTTTATTTACCGTCAATACCGTGAGTACCGATTTACCGTACAACACTAGTGGCAAGCTTGTGAATGTTCTCAGCCCTGGCGAAAAGCTCATCAATTTCGGCTTTGGTTAGTGATCCTTAATTCAGCCATGATTGAACTCTTTATGTTCTCATGTCTGAAGCTAATGGACTAGTTTAAGTGCAGGAATGGACAGAAAGATCCGGAGGTCCCAGTAACTTAGGAGTCTTTGTGTTCAGGCCACAGTTGACTTTCAATTTAGACTTGATCTTCAAATTCATGGCCTGTAAATTGTGGATTTCCTGTTGGATAGATTCTTGGTTGGCAATTGATGCCACAGACTGTTGGGCAGTATTTGTGAACTGGTTCCAAATTTCGGTTCACAGACGATACTTGATCCGGTGATAAGTTGGCCTCTGTGTTGCCCACCTTCGCAGATGGGTATTTCGTCGTCATCCCGGGAGACCAAGGCAGAACACTTGAGCGATCACGGAGGGGAGGTCTAGACGACGAAGAGAGCAAGTGACCCGGAAAGGAACGGGAACTGGGACCAGCCGTCGGAGGACTCTACCTAACCGGAATCAAAGGGTGGGAACCACATTCTTTCGCCATTGGGCTTGTTTCAGTGTGTGTTGACTTTTGCTATCTTCCTTCACACGGTGAACGCCAGAGGGAACAGAAGAGCACGTCTGAACGAGACGGGCGCTAGAGAAGAAAAGATGGCTTGCTACACGCGTTAAACGCTTTTATATTATTGGAGGGAAGTTCAGGCCCGACTTCAGTGTTAACAAGCTGGTGATTGGCCAAAATCTGTAGAGAGAAAAATAGAACATTTTGCCGGCCCCCAGCCAGGCCGGCTAAAAATGGTTTCTTTTTTGCCTAAAACATACTTAACATGATAATTTAGCATTACATTGTCCTCAATTAATGTCTACCTGGAGGATTTTAAGTTGCTTGTAGCCGCCTGCTTGCATGACTCACTGCGCATGCGCAGCCCTCTCTATATAGATGTGAACGTGGTCGGTCTCGGCATTTATTTTCCTCTCAATCTGTCAGGCGATGACTCGAGAGGGGAGGTAGGGCGGGTATGTTTTAGGCAAAAAAGAAACCATTTTTAGCCGGCCTGGCCGGGGGCCGGAAAAATGTTCTCTCTTTGTTTGCCAAACATATTAACCTGATAATTTAGCATTATTAGTAGACCTCATCAAACGTGGTGGCGGGCACCGATATGACGGGGCGCCCCGGGATGCAAGCAGGCTTCCCCCCAAAATTTGTATTATAGTAAAAATTTGCACTTTATTCAGAACAGGGTGTTGAAACAGGAAGTTGGATCTCTTTCGTAGGGTTTGGTGGCCCTGAAAAGGACTGTCGTTTTGAGGGTTCTTGCTTCTTTCTATGGATGGCTTGCTTCTGCTTCGTTCTGAGTGCTTAAGGGGGCTTGACTACAGTTCTGGCTGTGATGATTGGTCCCAGCCGGTGTAGTCCTTTTTCTTCTCTTGATATGTTCCTCAAGTAGTGGGAGGTGAATGTCGTTGAGTGACGCCAGGATGAGGCTTGAAGAATCTCTTCTATTGGGATGGCGTTATGGAGTGCCAATGATGTAGAAATCGCTCTGACCTCGTGTGCTGTTGCTCTTTCCCTGCTCAGGTTGTCTTTGTCGTACGCAATGTCGATGGTTTTCTTTATCCAACGGGAGATCATGGCGTTTGAGGTTTCTCCTGTTTGGAGGTCTACTGGAAGGAATAGTTGATTCCTGCCTCTACGTATGTCTTCGTGTTGAGTTCTTGTGAGGTAGAAGCAGAGTGGTCGGATGGGACATAGTAAACGTTCCGGCTCGTCACCTGTTAAAGTAAAGAGGGCTGGGAAGGTTATGGGTTTTGGTGGTTCGAATGGTTTCCAAGTCTTGGCTCAAAATCCTTCTCTTGGGTGAAGGGTTACCGATGAGAAGTTTGGACCAAAGATGCAGTAGACTGGGTCAGCTGAAAGGGCTTGGATTTCGGAACAGCGGACGCTTGACGCGAGTGTAACGAGGAAAACAGTTTTCCTGGTTAGGAGATGAAGGGAGCTTGCATTGGTTCGTAGGGGGCTTCCATTAGGGATTGAAGGACGATTGATTAGTCACAGTCAGTGACAAGTCTTCTCGTTGTTGGACGGTCATTTTTGAAGGACTGGACCGCCCCCCCCCCGAAAGTCAGTAGTCATCGAGAAGGTTGGTCTAGTCTGCTGCCTTGAATACCGAGTTTAGGGCTGAGCGATAGACGAGAATCGCTGAGCCTTTGAGCTTGTCGATGTCGAAAAGGGCGGTGAAGAATCTTAAAAATTCAGGTAGAGCGGGATTGATTGGATTAATTTTCCTTGTGAAACACCAATGAAACCATTTTGACCAGTGGCTGTCATACGTTCTGTTTGTTGATTCTCTGGTGGCTTTTGAAGCGATTCGGGTTTCACCATCTTGATGAATTCCAGCCTTCTTGAGGAGTTTGAGGATAGTAGCCAAGCGTGAAGGTTTAGGTGGAATTTCGAGCCCTTTTGTTGAGACAGAAGATCTGGAAGAAGAGGGAGGGTTCTTGGAGTGTCGACTAGGAGGGATAGTAGGTGTGGGAACCATGGTGCTGACGGCCAGAGGGGAGCTATTAAAAGGAAGAGGCTGTGACTTTCTTCGGCTTTCCGAAGTATTTGCGGAAGGAGTTTGAATGGTGGAAACAGGTATGCGTAGAGGTTGTGCCATGGGTATGTCAGAAAAAAAACCTTAATGGGTATGTCAGGGCTTCGAATGCCATTGCTTGGTCGTCCGGAATCGGGCTGATGTAACGGGGAAGTTTGGCATTGTGCCTCGTGACGAATAGGTCGATCATTGGAATACCCCATGTCGTGAAGAGATATTCGCAGATGGACCTCTTGAGGCACCATTCCTCTGTAGGGGGTGAGCGGGGGAAGAGGAAGTCTGCAATGCCGTTCCTGTTCCCTGGAATATGAAGGGGAAGCAGAGTGATGTTGTTCGTGATGCAAAGGTTGAGAATTTCGGAAGTTAAGTTGTGAAGGAGTCTGGACTTGGTTCCACCTTCTTTCCTTATGTAAGCCAGGGCTGTGGTGTTGTCGGCTTGTACTTGGATTACTTGGTTTTTGATGAGCGGGAGGAAATGCTGCAGAGCGAGAAAAAGAGTTCGAGGAAGTTGATGTGGTGTAATTTGTTTTCCTGTCAGGTGCCTGACGTCTCAAGGTTGATTAAGTGGGCTCCCCAGCCATAATTTGAAGTGTCGGTGAAGATGATATGGCTGGGGGGAGGTTCGTGGAGTGGAACTGTCCTGGTAAGGTTCCTGACGTCTGTCCACCAAAGGAGGCTTTCGTGGGGAAAGTCTTCATGGAAGAGGAGCTGTTGGTCTGGATTGAGATGAGGGTTTGACCAGTTGTCAATTTGGTGGTGGTGAAAGGGTCTTACCATCAATCGTCCGTAAGGAATGAGGTTTGTCGTTGAGTCCATCTTCCCGATGAGGGAGTTTAGTTCTCGGAGGGAGAAGGTTTGCTGGTTTTGGAATTGACGAATGTGTCGTAGAAGATCTTCTACTGTATCGAGCGATGGAGAGATTTTGGCCGATGAGAGATTGAATGAGGCGCCTAGGAATGTGAATTCCTGTTGTGGAGTGAGGCGTGATTTGGAGTGGTTTACGCCGAAACCCAGTTGATTTAGAAGATTGATTGTGGTATCCCTGTCTTGTTCGAGACGGTGGGGGTCCTGGTTGTGTAGGGCCCAGTCGTCGAGGTATGTGCTTGCTTTGATTTGCTTTTGGTAAAGGTGAGCCAGGATTGGTTTTAGGACCATGGTGAAAATTCTTGGAGCTGCGTTCAAACCGAAAGGTAGACAGCGGAATTCGTAAACTTGGCCGTCGTAGATGAATCGGAAGAATTTCGTTGAGGATGGGTGATGTGGAACATGCAGGTATGCGTCCTCCAGATCTATAGGGATTGTCCAGTCGTTCTGTTTAAAGGAGAGGCGGATGGACTCCAGTGTCTTGTCGATATATTTGTTCAGAGGTTTCATGTTGAAAATCAGTCTTTGACCCCCTGTCTTCTTTGGACGGGTGAAGATGGCGCTGTAAAAACCCGGCCCTGGGTTTTGGTGTTTGATGATTGCTTGCTTTGCCAGAAGTGAAATTTCGGACGAGAGGGAGTGAAGTTCCACGGGGGGGTTGTTGGCAAGAGGTGGCTTTGAGAGGAAGGTAGGGCGAAAGCCTTCCTTGATGATCGAAAGGACTTTGGAGTTGTGCGAAAGGGTTTTCCAGGCCGGGTAAGAGTGGCGGAGTCTCGCGCCAACAGGGAAGCAGGAGAGTCGGGGACAGTCATTGTTTGCGGTGGGAACACGACCGCTGGGTGAGGAGTAGAGGCTGCGGCGGTCGGAGGTTGTGGCACGTTTCTGATTGTTACGTTGATTGAAACGGGGGCAAGGCTGGGGAGGTTGATCTGTCGTTACGTGAGGTTGATCTATTGTTACGTGAGGTATTTGCAGAAGTCGATGGTTTGTTCCAGCCGTCGGAAGGAAAGCGACCGTTCGTGGTGTTTGTTTGACTTAGATGAGCGAAAGGACATTTTGTCTTGGCGAAATGGCTTGGGTTTGCGCGAGATGTTCAGGTGAGGCGCAAGAGTGTATCGGACTCGTGAAGTGGCTGATTGCGTAGCCGGTGTCTAGTGGACTCGTTGAGGTTGTTTGCAGATTCAAGAGCTGCTTCCCTCAGCAACAGCGTGTTGTTGAACAGCGCTCATGTGGCCCAGTTCAGGGAGTGGTAAGAGGCAAAACTCGATTTTTTGAAATAGTTGGGAGATGAGGGAGGACAGATTGCAAATCTCTTCGGGGCTTGCGTCAGCCGAAAGCATCTCGCAGAGAGCGTTGACTGCCCTGTTCAATACGAAAGAGGGCTGGAAATGCTTGCGCTTCTTGGTGGCGGAGTCAGAGATGTGCGAAAGGCGAGTACGGCTTTCATGACTGACAGTGGACGCAACCCACTCATGTGTGTTGGCCCGGCACGCTGACGAGGTACACGACGGAGGAGGCATCGGTATTGTTTCAGCGTAGTGTCGAAAAACGGAGTCAACGAGGTTGTGGAATTCACTACGAGTAACACTATGTTCTCTGCGTGATGATTTGGACGAGAGATCGAGCGGAGAGTTGTTGACCGAAAGGCTCACCCGAGATGAGGCCCGGTGGAGTTTCCTCTTGGCGTCCCGGAAAAGCGCCTTGGCTCGAGATGCACAGATTGAAGATTTCTGAAAGTCAAGAGGTGTAGGGATCTTGATTTCGTTCCTCCTTCCTTTCGGATGTAAGCCAAAGGTGTCGTGTTGTCAGCTTGGATCTGGACAACTTGATTTCTGATGTGTGGAAGGAAGTGTTGAAGGGCAAGGTGAATTGCACGTAGTTCGAGGATGTTGATGTGGTCTTCGCACGATCTCGGCCAACGGCCTGAAATTTCGTGGTTGTTTAGGTGTGCACCCCAGCCGACTTTCGAAGCGTCTGTGAAGATGAGGAGGCCAGGGGAGGGTTCGTGGAGGGGAAATGTTTTCGTTAGATTTGTTATGTCCGACCACCATAGTAGGGATTCGAAAGGAAAATCTGTCCCGAATTGGCATGGTTTGTCCAGTTTTAGTTGGTTGATTGCCCAGATGTCGATGCGGTGGTGGTGGAAGGGCCTGACCATCCATCGGCCGTATGGGATGAGGCTTGCCATAGCATCCATTTTCCCAATTAGGGAGTTTAGCACTGGGGGGGGGCGCCCCCCTTGTTTGTTTCCGAAAGAGACGGATGTGGAGGAGAAGATCTTCTATGCGGTCTGGTGAAGGGCCGATTCGGGATGTTAGAAGGTCGAATGAGGCTCCGAGGAACACGAATTTTTGAGCCGGTGAAAGGCAAGATTTCAAGAAGTTTACTCCAAACTCTTGTGTGTTTAACAGGAAGATGGTTTTGTCTCTGTGAGTTTCAGTCTTTCGGGGTCCGGGTCATTGAGAGCCCAGTCGTCCAGGTAGGCGCTGGCTCGTATTTGGTTTTGGTGGAGATGTGCTAATATTGGTTTTAGCACCACGGTGAAAATTCTTAGCGCAGCATTCAGACCGAAGGGAAGGCAACGGAACTCGTGGCATTCCTTGATTGCTTTTTTCCGAAGGAGTTCCAAGACTTCGAACGAAAGGGACACTGTGATTGGTGGAGAGAACTTCCACGGAGGGGAGGTTTTTAGCGGTGGTTGAACTAGGAGTGTCGGCCGAAAGCCATGTTTGATGATTGAAAGGACGTCCGTGTTGTGGGTCAGTTCTTGCCAGGCCGGGAAGAAGTGGCGGAGTCTTGCGCCAACCGGAAGAATGGAAAGACGGGAGGCGTCCTTGTTGGTTCTTGCGAAAGGAGCACCTGCCCCCTGGCGAGGAGTGAAGGCTTCGGCGGTCGGGAGTTGCGGCTCGCTTCTGCCGGTTCCTTTGGCCGGGGCGGGAGCGAGGAGGGTCGGACCGAAAGGGCTGTTGGTTTCTTGGGTGAAAGGACGCGTTCTCATTCGTGCGGACAGAGGGCGGTGTAGATGCGGCCTTGTTCCAGTCGTCCGACAAAGGGCGGGGATTGTTTGTTCTTCTGAAAGGGGCAGTTGGACGAAGGGTCTAGGTTTCCTTGAGATGTCCAAGATTGGGGCAAGAGTCGGGACGAGACCACGGAAAAGGGTGTCAGACTCGTGGATGGGTTGGTTGCCGAGACGGTGCAGAGTGGAGACGTTTAGGTTGTTGGCGGATGAAAGGGCTATTTCCCGAAGGAGGAGGGTGTTGTTAAAAAGAGCTCTGGTTGCCCAGTTTAAGGAGTGGTAGGTAGCAAAGCCTGCTTTCTGGAAGAGCTGTGAGATTAGGGACGAAAGGTTGTGTATCTCTTCAGGGCTTGCGTCCGCGGAGAGTTTCTCGCACAAGGCGTTGAGGACGTCAGCCTGGGAGGCAACCCGAAGGCTCAGCCGAAGGCATTTATCGTTTTCATAGAGAACGAAGGTTGGGATTTCCGCTTTCTTAGGGATGGAGAGAGCAGTGTCGAAGTCCATCTTGATCTCACCGCAGAGGAATTCGCATTCGGAATACGTGTCAAAATTGTGTGGGTTTGTGGTGCCGTCGCCGAGAGGGCGAATAAAGCTGTTCTCACGGCCGGAACGTGGAGCTGGTGGTTCTTTGTCGAGGATGAGAGGGTCACCTTTGCCGAGGAGGGAGCCTTCGTTTCGGAGGAGGCACGTCAGAAGGGTTGTTGATTGGCCGAGAAGGTTGCGTGGTTTGGAATTCTTGTCACGAAGGGCAAATCCGAACCCCGTCTTTAGGCCCCGGTTGATAACTGGAGCGTCAGCAGACTGTGACGGTTTAAAGAAAACAGTCTGGTACCGTTTCCTCGGTTGTCTTGAGGAGAAGAGCTGCAAGTGGCAGAGCCAGGTCATTGGCCGAGTGAATTCGTCTTTCGGGCGTGGGGAGAATGGCGGACGAAGGGATTGTCTGGGTAGCCGGTGTTGGAAGAGGGACCGGCAGCAGAGGTCCTTGGGTTGTAGGAGGAATGGTGGTCTTTCGTTTCTTGAAGACACCAGAAGGAGAAGGAGCGCAGCGCTCGTGGCTTTCATGACTAGGTCGAGGCGACCCAATCTTGAGTGCGGGCGCGACGGGCGGTCGACGTACACGATAACAGAGGCATCGGATTGCCTTTCATCTTTCGGACGGCGTTGTGGACGATGTCATGGACTTCGCTACGCGTGACGCTGTGGCCCAGGCGAAAGGAGTTGGACGAGAGGTCCAAGGGATAATTGCGGGCAGGTGAATGAGCAGTTGTCGCTCGGCGGAGATTTCTTTTAGCTTCCCGATAATTGTCCTTCGCCAGCTGTAAGTTATGACAAAGGGACGAGATCCAAGGGTACTGCAGGTGGGGCGCGTCGACCAGCCTGGAGAGGAGACTCCAAAAGGGCGTTTTCATCACCGAAGAGAGCATCGATGAAAGGCGCAGGGATGATCGGTTTCGTGGCGGCAAGGTCGAGAGCGGAGACCCAGCGGTCGCCAAGAGCGAAGGGAGTAAGAGCACGAGGGAGAGCAGCTAATGAAGCGGGAGCGTCGGAAGCGGCGGCCATCTTCGGTTGAATCCAAATTCCGTGGGAAAGGCGGGAAACCTCGGAGCAAGGTGGCGTGGAGACACCTCTGGCGGAAAATGAATGCCGAAAGCGTCCACGCTTTCGCTTTTATAAGGGAGGTCTGCGCCGCACATGCGCAGTGGGACATGCAAGCAGGCGCCTGCACACTGGAAGAAACCTCCAGGGGAACATCACATTGGGGACAATGTAATGCTATAATTAACAGGTTAATATGTTTTGGCAATAAAGAAAAAGTATTTTAGCAGTTTCCGACAATTCAAAAATAAAAAGGGTCTTTCGACGTGGTGGTTAAAACCTGTTGTGTCAAAAACTTACCAACCCTGATTCAGGTTTACACTTGGTAATTTAGGTATTACCATGGTGGCACCTAACATAGTGCAGATTCATATTTTTCTTTACTCGCCATTGGCCAGTAAGCCTAGACCAAACATTTTTAGTCGCCAAAAATTTGGCATCCAACGTCTAAGCCAGAAAATAGCATTACGAGTGTTACGGGCACCCCTTCAAAGGGTGATACCTACCAAACCAGAAATGTGGACCCGTATCATGAAACTGCGGAGACGTGCCTCTTGTCCCCACGGTGCATTATTCAATCTAGTGAGTCCTTACATCTGTCATAGCAATATTTTCTTTTAAATAATTATGAAAAGTTTTCATGGCTTTGTATGCGTAGGTTCCAAAACACTTTTTCACAGAATGTATCACAGAAGCATTTTGCCTCTTAACACCAGAACAGTAAAGGCTAGATACTAGAGGTTTGGAACAATGGAAAGTTGGTAGAAAAGCCTTTAAAATGTGTATTGAAACATTAAAAACTGCTAAGAAGAAGTGAAGATATGCTCAGTTCGGCTTGGCCTTGCTTATCACCAATCCACCAGCCGCAATTGGCCTACAGCCAACATATTTTAATGGCCAACCTGCCCAATTTAATCGCCGTGTGGCCAGTGGATTTTTGCACATATAGCACCCAAGTACCCTAGGTATAAATAAGCTAGGTCAGTGTTATCATGGTTCAACCTGCATAGCCTATGTTTTTTTACAAACCATGGTTTAACTAATCCATAGTGATTCCAACCATGGTTCAACCTCAGTCCAGCCTAGGATGAAAGCAAGGTTGCGCAAAAGAACGTTATGCAGCATATTACTATCACCAATGTTCAAGCACTTTAACATCATAACAATCCAAATAGAAAGTATAATCCACCATGGTTTCTTACATGGATACATCTACATAAACCAATATTCATTCATGGTTATTGTCTACATGTAAACTGTAGTTACACTGTTGTTTACACATAAACTGTAGTTACTCTCTAATTAATACAGTTATTTAATGTAAATATACATAGGGCTTGCCTGTGGAGTAAAAACACCCAACGATCCACGATTAAATCATGGTAATTACCATAATTACCAAAGATTTCTTATAGTCATAAAACCAAGATTAAATGTGGCAATAAACAAAACATGAAACCATAATATACCCTTGGTTGGTCTACTAACATACAATCGCCATTATGCCATAGTTAATAACATGGTTTACCAAAATAAAAACAAATTTGCCAGCCCTGTGGAGGGGTGGTAAAATTTGTTTCTTTTGCCCAAGAAAAATATCCACTACGTGTGAATTTGTGCATTGTGTTCTCATAATGCTGTGTTACATCATAAGAGTTTGGATCCAGCCAGATTGGTAACCCAAGTACACATTCACGCATACCTTTTTAAAGAGCCAGCTGCGAAAGATCACCATCTTTTGTTTTCTCTCGATATGTCAAGAAGGTGACTCAAGAGGGGAGGTAACGGTGGGATGAGGTAATGTATATTTGTTTCCCTTAGGCAAA
>JAHWFP010089845.1:46040-62656 GCA_023313725.1 Lithobius niger
TTCTGAAATTGTGCGTAACAATCTGTTTTCAACAATCAATTATCAAGAATGACGAACTTTCAGAGTAGAAGCCGTTATGGAATTTTCAATGGCACCCTGTTTACATTTACTCTTATGTCCTAATACCAGCGTTAAGGCAAATGAATAAATTAAACGAGACAAATAAGGAGTCTGCATGCCACTAATTTAACAACTGTTGACATTTTAAATTTGCTTTAGTTTTGTCACCTCGTACTGGCGACTAAGTGGAACTTGATGCTCGCCGGAGCCCAAAAGTTAATCGCCATCTGGCGACTGGCTAGTGCTAATCTTGATCTCTACGTGCCGGCGTCAAACGATAACTTACTACTCAACACATTGTTGATACGTTAATAATTTAATGGTGTAACATACCTAACACTTTTACAAGGGAATTGTTCGCTGGACATTTAGGCTATTGTTTAACGAGATCATGTAAACATTTTTGTGTTAAGTAAACTTTTTATACTTATAGGCCTAATCCTTTACTGTTAGTTACAGGCAAAATTTTAGTAGTGTTGGGAACAATATGCCATATTACTATGTACGAAAATGCCGATTCTGAAAAAAACAAGCAGACTCCAGTAATTGTTTACCTGGTGCCAGTCCGATACCGGTACCAGTGGTACCTGCAGCCGGTCTGAGTACCAGTATTGGTATCTGCACAACCTTGCTGCTGATATAAGCTCTGCACCAAGTACAAAACCATCGTAGTTTCCTGCATGCAATACAATCAAACGTCCACCCTACCCACTCTTTTGCCTTTAAACCTCTCGTTAATCCATCTAAAAATGTTTACTTGCTACTTTTTACAGCGGAATCTTGCCATACTTTTGATTTGGTGTGGCCACTGGCCAGCATTCACCAAAGTTTTATCAAGAAAATAAATTGTCCGTTTTGCAGCTTGGAATTGTTTAATAGTCAGCAACTTTGGTTGCATTTACAAAACAAAATTTAAATCCTTCAACATGCTTCTCACAGCAGTCATTCAAAAATGTGATAGGTTATCATCAGTATTTAGGCTACTGCCTCTTACCTTCTTAATTGTGGAAATTTCATTCTTTATTAAAAAAAAAAAAAATAAATAAAAATTGTGCACTTTTTTCGAATTGCTGATGTGTGAAATCGTAAATTTTCAGCCGCAATGGTTTGCCCACGCACCTTTTCCCGGGAGTTGTGAAGCAGCCGGCAACGGACCTCGGCCCTCATACTGAAGATGAATCTAAGGCTGGACCGATGCGATACCGAACGGGCTTTAAAAAACTTGCCAAGGCGGTAGCGATACAGATAGGCTATCCAAAATGTTATTCCCAATTGGTCATCAATGATGTAATTTTCTTCAAAAGTCCAGTACTTATTACACTACGGTTTTAAATAGTAACAGCTAGACAGTTACTCAACGATTTCCTCAGCAAACCGTAGCAAATCGCATGTCATAATCCCGAACGGTTCCATATTTATCGTTATTTCAGTGATAACTTGCCGATACTGATGCCACAAATATCGGCAATTGATTACATCCAGTAATGATACAGTCTCATTCGAAACTTCAAGTTAATTCATATATTTCGGCAACAATGGTCTTCACGCTTTTAAGATTCTTTTGCAAAAGTTTGCAATACCGATTCAAAACTGTCAGCTTTTCCTGCAGCCTGATGCTTAAAAAATGTGATCGGAGAAGCAGCCATCTTGGTAATGGTAGACTGGCCGAACAAAAAAGCAATATTTTGGGTTTTAATAAACTGGAGCTAACAAGTAATTTGTCACTGTAATCTGGCTTAGTAATCCATACTATTCATATGAAAGTTTGTGTTGGGCGATTGGCTATTAATAACTAATTTAGGCCTAACTATTTTTCTTAACTGCAGGGATCAAGCATCGTGTGGTAGTGATTTGGCCACCTGTGTGCCCATGTTGGTCCACGATTGACCCCTATTTTAGTTTAGGAACGAACTGTCATAGAAGGAAAATAACTGAGCGACGAATCACTTTGAACTTGGGAAAAAATTATGTTGGAATTAATTACGCTTTATGTTTAAACACTCCACAAACACAAAGTTTGGTGGCAAATTTTCGACGAACAGATAATGGAAAATACTCGCGTTCGTTTTCTTCCAGCCTTTTTTAAGTTGAACAGCTTAAAAAAGGCCGGAAGAAGACGAACGCGAGTATTTTCCAATGTTATCTGTTCGTTGAAAATTTGCCAAACTCAGTGTTTGTGGAGTGTTTGAACATACAGCATAATTAATTCCAACATAATCTCATAGAACCTAACGCTTGAAACGGGAGCAACCAAAGTAATCTGGATTTGACTGCGTAATTCGATTAGGAATTGAAAAAGGGAAGCTCAAACTGGGTACTAGATATGAAATCCCCCCCCCCCCCCAAGTCTGCCTAAACTATCATTTAACAACAAAAGCTTATTAGTTCAGTACAGTATTGTTGTGTCATGGGCTGTGCAGATCAGATACTCTATATAGTATTTAGGGGTGTGCCGATTATCGGATTCATATCGGTATTGCCAGTTATCGGAAGCATTTCCGATATATCGGTACCGCCGATGTGCCGATATACCGTATTGGATCACATATAAGCCGCACTTATTTAGATGTATACAAAAACGATAACTTCGCTAAATATTTGCTGATTTTGACGTTCAAATACACTATTTTAATCCTTTTTTCGCCAGTTTCCAGTGGTGCAAACCTAAAGTCATTAGCTCCACCCGTTCTGAAGTTATATGTAAAAAATCCAAAAGTACATTCGTCAACAAACGTGGCTTGCAAATAGATAAGAAAAACTGCTGCTTGCCGGTATTTTAGAACTAATATATCATAATATTAATTAATATCAACATTTTCACATCTTTGCAATTGTGCAGAAAATGTTTGGCTGCATGTACTTTTTTCGTGGGGTAAGGTCTGGGGAAAAAAACTGCAGGGAAAAAAGCTTTGTAGTACACATTTTTTTATTTTCTTTAATATTTTTATGAGGTTACATTAAATACAAGTTTTTTCTTGCAGTACATCGGCAGCAGAAACTGTATCACACTTTTTTTGAAAAATAATCATTATTTAGTGTTATATCGGCATTCCGTTTTAACAGTAATCGGTTTCGGTACATCGGCACATCCCTAATAGACCAATGAATCTAGACACACAGTGTTATCCAACAAACATCACATCAATTCAATTGTCGAGGAGGTAGACCATTGTAGAGCAACCCACAGCAAAAGTGTCTAATATCCTGAAGCATTGTTGGGCACATTTCAGGTATTGGGGGGGGGGGGGGCGGGGGGAATTAATCAGTACAAAAGCTTCAATTGTGGTAAAATGGACCCTCAATAATATTGCGTATGTGTTACTAGCTAGCTACTTCTAGTCCGCTCATCCCCATGTTAATTCCCATATGGCGATCATTTATCGATACCGAGATAACGGGAAGCCCAGAAGCAGAATTTTCTGCCACTGTCTGCGACACCAATTATCCGGAAAAAAATTATCTGCAGCTAATCTGTTTTTTTCGTATGGTTATCAGATATTTATTGGTTTTTACTGAATAACTTTTCATTGCTTTATTTTATTGGCCTGGCTCTTCCTCCAACGGAAAGGTCTCGTCGAGACGATTAAAATGGTGTATGGAATGTCCAAATCGGTCAAAAATTGGCGAATTGGCAGATATTTGCGCAACTTTTATCTGCAACTGTGCCAGATTATCTGCGACATAGTCGTGCGTCGCACCCCTTTCTGCCTCCGGGACGCTAAGGCTTCCACGAATGGCTGCAGTACGATAAGAGTTGCATACCTTTTCTGGTTTACAGCTTGGGGGCATAACGGGAATGGAGTGGGAGGGTGCGTAAGTACGAAGTATTGTTATAACCATTGTTAGTATAGTCGACATCGTCTCCGATTGGACGGCCAAAGTTTGGACAATGACAATGTGTTTACTGATGTGCGTCTCTTGACACATGCTACGTAGTGTGTCGTCACAAATATAAACAATGTTGCCAAAGAAATTGTGTCTAGGCCTACATCCAATTCACCAAAAACAAATAAAATGTCAAAATAAAGCCAAAAACTGGCAAAGAAGCCACCAGGTTGAGAATGGTTCGGTGTTACAAAGGAGTGATCTATCAATTAAATAAAAAGAAATTAAAACAAAACCAAAAACTGATAAGGAGGCAACTAAGTTGAGAATGGTTCGGCCTCTCAAAGGAGTGACACAAAATAAAAATATTGGAAAAATGGCCACTGAAGCTATTGTTGATGTGGCACATTACAAATCTGCAGGCTAGACGAGTTGAGTCTAATACACAATTAAAAAAAAAAAGAAGTGATATCGTATCAAAAACTAAAAATGTTAACAAGGACCGCCTAGTTCCGAATGGTTCAGCCATTCAAAGGAGTGATATCAATACACCTAAACATTTGCCAAGTTAATCACACCGAATAATACTTGGGACAGTAAATAAAAACGTCCTAGTTTTCATTTACGCAGTGGCTCCTTCCACGTCCACCATGACTCTCTTCTTTTCACGTTTCGGGGCTGATTGGTCGCAAGCTTTTGGGGGCGGAGCTTAACGTGCGACCTGATTACACACTTTTCCCGTCCAAACAACAAACTTTCCAGCTTATAAAATTGAACAAGAAACTGGACGTGAATGATCTATATGCCTGTCCAAACAAATTATTAACAGTAAAAACATGGACGCTCTAATATTTTCTCGTCCAAATTTAAATTGACTATGAAACTGAGCGTTAATTGTCTATTTTCCTGTCCAAACGAATTATTAACACTAAAAACATGGCCTGGTCTCTTCAACTACTTTAACGTCTAGATTTTAAACTGAATTTCCGTGAGTAGATCGATAAAAGGCGTAAGAGTTAATTTTATGGGGGGGGGGGGGGATGTTTGAACTCTTGGCCGCCAAATTTTTCCCACCCCCTTCCCTACCACATTTAAAAGATCCTGGAAAGAAATCTCGACCCTCAACAATATCCAAAAATAATCTTCCCTCCACGCTCGAAATGCACAGATAATATTTGTTACTTGTGCAGGAATGCAGACCATCACTTCCAGACTCTTTCTCATACAATTAACACATTTAAATACTAGTCATGTCTGTGTTTATAGTTGTTTTGGACAGGAATACAAACCATCCATGTCTAGTTTCTTGATCAATTTTATAATCTGAGACGAATGTTGTTTGGATGGGAAAAGATTATAGACAGGTCGCACGTTTAAGTTCCACCCACAAAGCTCGCGACCAGCTATGAGACGTGAAAGGAAGAGAGCCACGGTGGACGTGGAAGGAGCCACTGCCTTTCATTTAACCTACGAACAATTAGTCGGTGCCATTAACTTGGCGACTGTTTTGGTGTTGATATCACTCCTTTGAATGGCCGAACCATTCGGAACTTGGCAGTCTCTTTTACCAGTTTTGGTTTTTGATACGATTGTTTCTTTTGTTAGTACCTATCCCTCTCAGCATCATGGGGCAGATAACCCAGTTTGGGTTCGTGCCTCAAGCAATCCCACAAAATCTCCATCAGTTTTACCAATGCCAACAACAAACTTACTCAACTCTGGAGTCTTAAAAAAAAAGGCAAAAAAATACCTACAGACAAGAATTTCACGGCAGGGTAGGGTCCCATTCAACCTTTCACGGTTATTAGATGCTTACCTCTTTTGCGAGATTTTCCAGTCCATTTTCTTTGTAATAGTTGATAAGGTCCGTTTTTACCTCAGTTTTCACTGTGGTAACTTTAGTCGGCGTCGTTTGTAATAGTTGCCCTACGGAAACAAACGGGAAAACAAAAAAAAAAAAAAAGCTTTAGCCTAGCAACAACAAGCACCGATATCGTGCACAATGCTTTGTCCTCCCAGTCCCAGCCCAACACGATAAATGACCACACAACGCTTCGAAATACTTTCTGTAAAATACTACAGAAATTTCAGGTTACAATTTGTATATTTTTTGGCGCAAACGTCCACGAGTGGATTTTCAGTTTTAATTTTTAAACTAAGACATGTGCTTAGTGATTAGGCTTAGCACAACGGCAGGTGGATGGAGAATCCCTTGGGCTAAGCCTAAGTTTAAAATGCACGTCGACCAAACACGCTTTACACAGGAAATATTGCGTTAGGCCTACTCAAATTTGGCTTAATCGATTACGTAAGACGAGCTGCCGTAGTGTATAATCGTTGGTGCGAGCCACACAAATCATACCAAAATAAAGTTCCATTGCCAATAGCCTAATAAACGGAATTATATTGCAATGTATATACCGAGGCAGGCGATTGTGACGAAAGAGGAATCGAACGGTACGTAGGCTAAGCCTAAACTATGATGAATTGTGCGACTAAAAAATTAAAAATTACGCTGAATTAAGTAATATAGGGCAGCCTAAACTCAGGTTAATATGCTTAAACTAAAGTGATGCTTTTACAGTAATATCAAGAAGCAGGGCAGGCGAGACACAACGGGAAGGAATGCACTAGACACCAAAGGACATACAACTGATGTGAAGATGACGACGAATTAAATTGTTAAATAAATCACCGAATTATCACTAAATTATAGCTAAAAAAAAACATAAAAAGAAGAACTCAAAGTAGAATTACAACCTAGATACGGAAATATAAATCAAGTACATTGTATGGATGGGCAAAGGAATGCACGTGGGGGTCAAAGAAGTTTTGCTTTTATACTGGAAGGAATACTCACCTTCCTCTACCCAAAGGGTAGCCAATGCTGTCGACTGTTGAGTCATTGTTACACGAGTGCTTCGATCTCTTATTAAAAATAATTCAAAAGTAAGGTGGGGCCTACTAACAGGTATGGCAGTAGGTACTTATCACGATCAGCCGATAACGCGATCGACTTTTCAGAGTCCACCGTTGTTGTCGGGCCACGACTCGTTGTTGTCGGCCACGACTCGACGAAAAATCGTGGTTGCCGCAGCGTCGAACACTTAAAACGCCAACTCTAACTCACATTCCGATGATCGGCTAACAATCACTGTTGAATGCCAAATCATCTGCGAGTAACATAATGAGGGGCACAGTTTAAAACGCGATTCCCCAACGTGAGGGAAGGACTGTTCATTCCTAACTGCAACTACAAACAAAATGGCGAAGGTGATGGGATGACCATAAAACAAGGCGTCGATCGCATGATTGGCGATGTTAACAACTACCAACAACGGAATGGATGTTAAAAACGAAGAGTTGGAAGTTCGAAGTTTCGGTTAACTCGCAGTTGCTATCGACGTTAGTCTGACAACATTGATCTACATCTACTCATACAGCATCGGTGGTTATTTCGCTTCGTTCATCCATCTTTTCTCGCTCTCAGGAAAACGATCTTGGCGGTGGTCAGGAAGCACGGGATCCCATTGGTCAGCTCAAGTCACGTGACGCTTCATCCATCACTTTCACGCATGCGTTTTCCGATAGTAGCTCACATGCGCCGCCTTTCGGTCCATTCTGGTGGCCAACTATGCTAGTGGCCGTAGTTCTAGGCAGATACGAATCTACAGCAAAACGTGCTACCCGCGCGTAGCCTAGTCGTGAACGCACGGATTAGCCTGCATTAAAAAAAAAAACTAAACATTTACAATGTTAACAATTGTTTTATAGCCTACGCTTCAGAACCCATCAGGTGTATAAAGCATTTCTGCTGTAAGATTTTCAAAAACAAAATCGGCGTGCGGACCGCAATGAAGTACATCAGGAGTGGCATAAACAGGGCCGGATTAAGGGGGGTGCTTTGGGTGCTGAAGCACCGGGCCACAGACCGAAAGGGGGCCTCACGGTCACGGGAAAACAAAATAAGGTACTGTTTGAAGTAAAATAAAATTTTTACTTTTACTGTTATTAAAAAAAAATTAATAAAACAAAGGAAATTTTTTTGCGAGACTGGAAGGGGGGGGGGGGGGGGCGCGGGCGGGCCCCAATAAATCTTAAGATGATCTTAAGCACCAGGCCTCGACGATGCTTAATCCGGCTCTGCGCATAAAGGAGGGGCCGTACAGATAAAGAGCCTGACCATAGATTAGAAAGTTAACTAGATAGAGCATCTCACTTCTTCCAGTCCTACGCGGGGCCCTAGTGATAGTTGCTGCTACTAATACCTCTGCGAATGTTTTGTCGTCAAAGCAACATTATCAGAGGTATTAGTAGCCGCAACTACCGTAGGGCCCCGCGTAGTACTGAAAGAAGTAAGATGTTATATCTAGTTCACTTTCTAATCTATGGATTGACGTTGTACAGGCCCTCCATCTATCGTTCTTGGTCGCACTTCCATGGAGCCAGTTGTAGTGTAAATATATTAAGAATTAGCACTCTCCGATATCAAATATCGGTATCGATAACTAATGTTACACAACTGATACTCCTTATCGATATACCATTAACTTTTATCAGCAACAGTCTTACAACGTCCATTTATTATTATCAGAATAACATTAGCTTTAGCTTAGCAGACGACACTCAGTGCACTTGACCTCTGCCTCATGCACTTTTAATAGCTACCACATGTGGTCCTATCCTGATACTCAGTAGACATCAGTGGTCCGGCCGGGAGCCAATCAGCTCTCCCGGCAATCACAGCATCCAATTGCACATCTTCTGCAATACATTAGACCAGGATGCAGGCCCCCTTTATAAGCAACATCCCTGACCTATTTCTCTTTCTCTCCCGACGATTTTGGACCTAAAAAGCCACCCGTCACTGAGCCCTCAGCACCAGGATTCTCAGCCGCATTTTTCAGAGTTAAGTAATTTTGACGATCTCGGACTTAGCCTAATTTTAAAGGAGCTTCCCTCCTTTAGAGCCTAAGTTGGTTCAGAGTTAAGAAAGGGCGCATGCGTACGAGCCCCCTTTCTCTTATTTTTCCTTGGTCCGATTATTTTAGGAGTGCTTTAAATTAATATTACGAAGTTTAACTGATTTAAAACGAGGGATAACCCTAAACCTAAATAACTGAATAAATAGCTTTCGGACCGTTTATCTTGTGTGGACTCCCTTACTTTGCTCTTTTATTGCTTTATGTGCTGTCGTTAGATTATTAGCATTTGTGCCAACGGTACGATTATTATTATCGTATCACTGTGTCTCCGTAAGATCTTACAATAGAAGAAATTACGAAAGATTTACAGTAGAATCAGTGATCGTAATTACAATGGAAAGCTAAGCTGATAAGTATCTGAAAAATATCACTCCTGCTGTTGTTGGGCCAACAAAAAACAAACCCCTTCTGGCAAGCAGGGGTTTGTTTGTCGAAGAATTGAAGCAACAAAAGAATTTCATGTAATTAAGCCAACTCTGACTGGGGTAGAAATTGCGACTACCAAATACTTCACAAATTCGCACCAGTTCTAGCGATCCCTTGATAAAGTAAGATTTCCGCGATGGTGAATGTTTATCCTGGAGCCGAGAAGCGAAACGTGCAGCTTTCTCCCAGACGGCCTTGTGGCAAGAGTTGGCATACTAAGCGGCAGGCTCAGACTGGCCATAGTGCCATTGTGCCAATGGCACAGGCTACCATACTTTCGGCACCCCTTTAGTAGTGTATTTTTGTCTCCTCCCCGTGAAGAAAAATGAATAGTTCTGGATTCCCTGTCCGCTGATGACCTTTCCTTTCAGGCACAAATTCCGTTCTCTCTTCTCCCTCCCTTTACTTACGGTTTTACCACATTTTTTAAAACTCGTCCCCTCCCCCAAACCACTCCAGACTTTCCAAAAATAGCATTACTTGAAATATAAAATGTGTGTTGAAGAATGCACTCCGAAGCCAGAAATGACGACAGAATGTGATATGAAAATAAGTAAAGCTTCTTGCGCTCGACCTCAGACTTTGCTTCTGCTTGAGGAGTTTAGAGCGCTTCCTAGGGACGATCACTTCATCAGTTTCCTGGCACCCCTCCACAGTCATTTCCGTAAATGGCACAGGCGCCCTTTCCTACCCAGTCCGACTCTGGAAGCGCAAGTGCAGCGTGGATACTCCCACACTTATATGCATTTATCAGTTCTTAAGTACACCAAAAACCACACGCCCACCCATCGAACAAGCATTGCTGCAGCATCGGATACTAGCAATGACTGTGACAGCTTCAAAAGTAAATATGTCATGGTTAGTACAGGACACTTGTCTGTGACTGAAATTACATTATTATTATTATTACTAGAAGAGTCACTCACTCATTCCGCGTCATCCCACTATGCTCGAGTACATTCTTGTTGCAACTGCTGTGCTTCAGACAGACATACCACACCAAAAACAATCTACGGTGCTTGGGCCAATGTTAAAAATAAAACATCTGTATGGCATAGTCAGATTTCACATGGAGTAAACACTACATCAACACACTGGTATGCTGAATATGAAACCTGTCCTCTTTTTTTACTTTGGTTTCCTTTCCTCAAACAATCAAATGTGTTTGATTGCAACATTGTACGGTTTGGTTTTTGCACACACTGGCTAAAAATGCATATTTTCATTCGCATCCTTCACTCAATCAGCACATCCCCTTCAGTCGCCTTTCCCTTGGTTACAGTAAATACATCAATGAAGCCTTGATTGTTTTAAAAATAAACAAACTGAATGATGACTTCCTGACAGGAATGTAATTTCTTTAAGTGACCTGGCGTCACCTGACCCGCCCCCCTCCCCCGCCCCGGACCCAGTCTCCATGCACTAACATTTGAATATTTCCATGAGAAATAAATAAAAACACCCGTCGTAGCACCAGTCTTACAAACAGGTTATTTGTACAAATCAAAAGATTTTACAGGCTACAGATGCAGTTGAAAAAGGTTTAGCACCCTCCCCCCTCCCCCGGGGGGATGGAGTAATAGAGAATGATGGAAAAGGAAAATTATGCAGATATGACATTTTATGTGGTATAGTTAACTATTTGAGAATGGTTCTTTTTATATGGGAGGGGATTCGCAGCAGCATCCTCTTCTTCATCATCCTGTTCCTGCTTCACCTAAACACTCCCACAAGGAAAGTCCTCACCTTGCATGAGTAGGGCCAGCAATAAAAGACAGAATGGTAACTAGGGCAGGTAGTGGTGCTAGTACAGCTGCTACAATGGAGACGGTGGTGACTGATGGTAAAGAAAGATCAGCTGGCGATGGCCGGGCAGGAGGAACTACGACTGCTGCTGGAACTTGACCAGCATTTCCCCGAGCAAGGCGAGAAGACAAAGGAGGATAGAATCAATTGATATTTTCCAAAGTCAACACTCATAAATGATAATCTGGATACATCTTACCCGGCTCAGGAAAAGGCAAGAAAAAGGGATATCTGAGGCATTTAAGGCATTAAGGCATTACCCAGATGACAAGTCTCGAAATGTGCCCTTTTGAGCCCAGAATAACTTTCCGGTGTGGGTCACCCTTGAGGAGGATTGGCTTCTCAACACCATTCAAGAATGGCTTGTTGGAAAACGTTGGGAAGAACGTAAGGACGTAACGTTGCTTCACCATATGGACAATGTTCACGCCCAGGCGACCTAAGAAGGCAAGGGGCGGTTGCTGTACGAAAAATGCAGAATTGATGATGGAAAATCAAACTTCCAATGATTAGAAATTCTGCCTGAAGCAATTCAGCTATGGCACGGAGTTTGGCATCTGCACGATCCACCGCACTATGAATTCCATAGGACATGCTGGACACACGGACCTAAGAGGAACTTGAATAGAGAAGTGGCCAGTTGGAAAATTGAAAGTCGAATAACAGAAAAATGGCCAGAAAGGATTTCGTAAGGGCCATATGACCAACAGTGGTGTAGGAGCAAAGAAAAAGTTGAAGGAGCTGTAGGTGGCGACTGGCAAACCTAGCCAGGGTAAGTGAGGGAAAAGGAGGGGTTTAAGGCTCACAAATTTCTAAATATTTCTTAATTCTTAATTTATACTGGACAAAAAGTATAATCTCTTATCATCACAACGTTTGCTGAACTTAATAGTGCTGTTAAAAATAAGCGGAAATTTTCTACAGATTATTGTTCAGGTCTCAACTGAATGCATGCGTTATTATTAGTAGTACATTTTTTGCAGTTAATTTTAAATTTAATGTAAAAAGCAACGGTGGCGAGGGCGACGTGTGGAAAAGTGAAACCAAGTCAACCTGCGCGGCGAACGGGTAGCTTGATTATTTTGTGGACAGCGGCAGCGGCCTGGCGCGTCAGCACACATCTCTCACTGATTACAGTCAGCAAGGCAGGTAGCCAAGATGATGTGTAACAAGACGCCAGAGAGCAAGTCATCTTGAATTGCCGAATGCTGATACTAGCTTCCACAACACTGCAAATGTTGCGATTGTGGCGCTAAAAACAATATGAACACACTTCACCAGTGCAGCCCACCAGAAAAAAAAAGTGACGGAGCAGTGCTCCCTCAGGAAAAAAAAGGGAGGGAGGTCCGCTCCTGTGCTCTCCTGCACGACTACACCACTGACGACCAACTTGGGAAACCAATCTGGGGACAAGTAGGGATGACGTCAAAAGAATTTTCATCACTCTTTCAAAAACCCCCCTCTTCATTTTATTCTAGTTCCTGGTCAAATCGTCAGAAAAGCCCTCCAGCCCCACCAGTATGGGTACGACACAGTGGCACCCCTATGAGCATACCTTCAATGAACAAACCTTGCTCTGCTTCGCCCATCTCATTCCCTCAGAGTTCAAGGGATTGCATCAGCACAGAAAACAGTATAAGGCTTAGGGAACAGGCAGCTTCCTTAGATAACCTTAAAGGCGCTGTTTCACATTTTATAACTCCTAGATGCTACATCGTAGAATCTTTAATCAATATAAAGAAAACAGCGGTAAATTAAAAAAAGAAACAACAATTCGCTGCAGCGCCGCGAATTTTCATAACTAAAACGAGATCACGTGACCCATATCAACCTATTGGATGACGGAGAATCTGGAACGTGGATGCTGCGTTTAGAATATGGGCAATGCTATCGAAATGGTAAACCGGCACCTTTAAATTTAGCTAGCATCATTCCCATCCAGGCAAAAGTTAGCATAACATGCCTATTTTCGTAAGGTAAGGGTTAGGCTCACCTGGTTGGGTAAGGAGAGAAGAATAAAACTAAAGCAACTGGCAACACACAGCCGACCTTAAAAACGTTTCATACACACACTTTGACTGAATCAAGCGGAAACCAGAACTGAGTTGAAATAAGTACATGTTTATTATACTCGGAAATTATATACACACGTATCAAGGCTTCTAGAAACATAGGGATTGAATGACACAGATGCTTATATTAAATTTTATCGAAATAGTAATAGATTTTTTTTTCTGCTCTCCTTTTTCTCCCATTAGTACTTCTACGAGTGAAATAAAAGAAAATAGGAAGAAAGGTGGGGAACAGCGAGTCGCACAGGTCTTGCCGTACAAAATTTTGGTGGTGAATTTGCTTTCAATTTTATTTATGACTTGAAATCTTTAAACCTACCAAGACCAGGCTTGAACAGGTCAGGAAATTGTTCAAAATCTTCAATGTCAGTCAAAAAATGAGTTCTTTGCAGCGACAAAGTACCCTTCGGAGATTTCTAAATTTAAAAACTGCTCAAGTGTAAGTTTAATTTCTGAATCCAGGTTTTTCTCAGCAATGCAGGCTTGTCTCCTGGAACTACAACATTAAGAGATTCAGTATGCCCATTAATACTAACATCCTGGGTTATAACTCCTCATGGTTTAACTACTTCTCCAACCCACGATTTTAATTTAATTGGATTGAAGTTGGTAACAACTTGTGGTTAGAAAAATATTTATTATACCACTGGACTGCAATTAGTGTTGAGTCACTCCCAGAATCTACTACTGTTCGCAGTACTTGAATTCATCATAGTATAAATGGATGAATTCAGAGCTTTTCCGCATCACTTTCACTGCTAGTGACACCCAACTCTAAGTTATCAGAATCTTTTTGAATGTGGTGGGCCTTTTTGTCATATTTGTTGTTTTCCTTCCACTTTTTCTTCCCAGAATTTACTTTTCTTATTGCCACTTGAAAATATACAATACCTGACAATTTTTTGCATTATGTTCTCATGATGCTGTCATACATCCTTGAGTTTTTTAGTTCCGTGCTCTCAGGCCAGTTTGATAACGCAACTGTTTTCCATAAAAGAGCATGCTGTGAAAGCAAACCATCTTTTGTTCTGAACTGACCAGCCTTGCAGTCGCTCTGTGCTCCTGCTTTCGTTGCTTCCAACCTAAATAATTTTCTCCCTTCTGGGCCACACTGTATGCGGTCATGGATTTCGGGGAAGCTGTTTTCCTTTTGTTGTCTTCCCCTTCTCACTGCCTACAGACCATCTGTTCTGTTTCCAACACCATCACGATAACCGATGACCGTCCATTCGCCATCAACCATTCGCCATTGAGCAGTCGTTCCTGCAACCTGGATGTCTCTCGTTTGCTCCAACACACCACGTTCACCCTCCGGCTATCGCCTGTTTGACCTGCCGTAGCCTGATTGCATTGCTGTGACGCCGTAACTTCCGCCCTTTCATTGCCCAAGTTATCATCAGGGAGCATTCACCACTCGTGCATTCGCCGTTGGATCGATAGCTTGTCATTCCATCCACCTGTCATGACACCGTTACCTTTCTAAACACATTCTCAGCCTTCATCACATTGTACTCTATGGCTGCTTTCATGTTTTCAGCAACTTGCAAGCTCATGTTGCGCATCCTCATCTACGCTCCTGAAGTTTCTTCGCTTTCACGTCCAAACTCTATTGACCGTTCATTCGTCGGCTGAGCTTTCGTCATGGAGCATTCGTCGCTAGGGCATTCACTCTAGCATCGACAGCCTGCCTGGCCACCTATTCGTCATGACGCCGTCGCCTTCTTTAACACGTTCTTACCGTTTCACCATGTTGTACTCGGTGGGTGCTTTCAAGGGCGAAACGAATACGGTTTCAGCAAGCGAAATAGCAGAAACGTCTGCTTGTTTGGGGCTCCATTCTGCTTTCGTGTTTCAGCAGTTGACAAGTCCTTGTTGTGCGTCGTCATCTACGATCAATGCTTTTGTTACCTCTCGGCACACTTTGTGCCTTCCTTCCCACAGTGTCTTAGCATTCACGTTTGAACTCTGCTGACCGTCCATGCCGTCACCTTCTTTAACTCGTTTTCACTCATTCACCATGTTGTACTCCATGGGTGCTTTCGTGTTTCTGCAGTGGACAAGTCCTTGTCATGCATCGTCAGGGCAGACTTTTGCACCTCCCTTTTTGCAGTTTTCTTTGCATTTACGACCAAACACTGGTGGCCGTTTTATTAGTTGAGTGAGCTTTCATTGTGGAGCATTCGTCGCTTGAGCATTTGCTCCAGGATCAACAGCTGGTCATGCCACCCACCCCTCATGACGCTGTCGCCTCCCTTAACAATTTTGTACCCTTTCACCACGTTGTACTCTGTGGGTGATTTCATGCTTCAGCAATTTCCGAGCTCTGTCGTGCGTCTTCGTCTCCGTTCAAAGCTTTCGTCTCCTCTGGGCAATTTCTTCGCACTCTCGGAGACCATCCTATCACAAACACCGACACAACTTTACTCTTTCACTATGTTAACTTCGGGGGTGTTTTTGGATCTGTTTCAGCCGCAATCTAATTGGCCTTTTTTCTTTTCTTCTCACATCAAGCTGTTATGCTCTTAGTTCAGTCAATTGTACTAAACTATTGGTATAAGTCAGGATATGACCAGTGCATACTATTTTACTATTAAATATACTTCAAATTAGGTAAACACAATACAGACAACAGTGAGTTGAATTACGGCCAGATTTAATAAATGGTTGGTTTACAATAGTCCTGCTACTTATCTTAGCCAGGATATAACAATTACTGATATCTTAGAATATAATGATATGTGTATATAATATATACCTAGTTCAGTATTTGGGCCAGGTTGCATAACTCATTCATGGATAACATCTAAGCTAGTTATTGGATAATATAGATAGATCCTATCAAGGGTGCCCGCAAAACACCAAAAGGGGGTGGGCTCGAAAACTCAGAAAAGGCAAAATGATCAATCAAAAGGAAAAAAAAAGGTCAATCAGCAGTGTGTGATCGTTTCGCCAAATTTTAATCAGTGTCTTAAGTTTTGGCAAAATGGGAATTCCTGTTACGCCGAATCCCATTTTGACAAATATTTTTTTCCCTAAATTACGTGCCTTGCTCCCGCTACCGCGCTCTCTGCGGCTAAACATATAATAAAAGAAACTGCCGCTAATCACAAATTCCTTCCAATCAGGAATGCATCTTTAACTTCTGCGTCAAATTTTTAAATAATATTTTAATTCACCGAAACGGGATTCGGCGAATTTCCCTTTCGCCGAATTTTAATCGGAACTTAATTTTCGGTGAAACGGAATTCGGCGGAACGGGCATGTACCCAAACAACAACACGAAATTACGTGACATATGCACTGGGGAGAAGTCTCCACTCTATCCCTTGCCATGTTGGAAAGGAAAGCTTACATTTTTTTACATTTTACGCTCGCAACATGTTTTCCCAGCATTTTTTAAGCGTAAAAAGGGCAACCATCCTCTTGGGGAGGGGGGGGGGGG
>JAHWFP010089848.1:11692-28940 GCA_023313725.1 Lithobius niger
CTTTGTAAGGACTAAGTAGTACAGTAAGAGTTTTTTTTTCACCGAATTTCCCTGACGCCCCCCCCCCCCAAAAAAAAAAAAAATGTTGTTTTTAAAGAAAGTTTATAATACAGAAGGCTTCCTTACAGCAAACTGCGACTGACAGAATGGTCAGAATTGCTTAAGAGTGTGAAAACATTACAAGTAATGATGAAACTAAAGTAACCAAGAGGGTGAAGGTCTGGCAAAACTTCAATAACAGATCCTATAAGCTCAAAGCAACAAAGTAATTGTATGATTTTCACTGATGGCTTAATTGCAAAATAATTATATAAACACGTAGGTCCGGAAAGCCTTCCTTTCCAAGTTATAGACTTCGTCAGTTTAAGCCATGGTTTCCGAGTTACCGATCTTCTGTTTAAGCTCTCCATTCCAAGTTACGAATTCATTAGTTTAAACACCCCTTTCGAGTGTCGCTGGGCCGTGTCAGTATGGCTCAGCGGTAGGACCTCGGCGTTTGATTCAAATGTCCTGGGTTCGATTCCCCGCTCAGGCAGTCCAAAAGGCAACATAAATAGGTTTGCATCTCTATTTAGTTATCTCTTGTGAGCCTTTGGCTTTCCCGTCTTTAATCCCTTTCGAGGTAAGAGATTTCGTCAGTTTAAGCCTTCCTTTCCAAGGTAGATATTTCGTCAGTTTAAGCCTTCCTTTCCAAGGTAGATATTTCGTCAGTTTAAGCTTTCCTTTCCGAGGTAGATATTTCGTCAGTTTAAGGCCTTCCTTAACAAGTTACAAATCTCACCATTTTAAGTGTTCCTTAACATGTTACAGTTTTTTTAAGTTTAAGCCTTCCTTCGAGTTACTGACTTACTGTTTAATCTTTCCATTCCAAGTTACAGACGTCGTCAGTTTAAGCCTTCCTATCGAGGTTTCATGGCATAACGTGTCGTTGCCATACAAATAATGCTTCATAAGCTACTGCCAACCCAGCAACAACATTACTGGCCTTGCTGGGAAATACTGCTACTGCCAACGGTGGCATTATCAACTGATTTGGACTTAAGAGTAATGGTGGTGCCTGGATCCTAGACTCAATGTTTACAAGGTACAGGCAAAACTGACGAGCTATAATATTCTGAAAGGAGAGCTTTCCAGAGCTATGCGTGCATGGAATTTTTGTTGTTGCTTTGATATATAGGATCCGTCATTAAAGTAGAGCCCGACTTTTTTTTTTATCTACGCCCCATATTGTTACATTATGGTGGTGTTGTAAAGGCAGTGAGACAAACGCTACAAAACGTAATCTAGTGAAATTTTACACTGGTCAATTTGAGGCAGTGGTTTGGTTTGACTTTTTTCTATCGTCTGATGAATTCAGTGAATTCTTCTTGGATACAGAGTTTCGAAATTAGTTTGCTTGTCAATGTAGTATTTACAATACTAAAATAGTGTTCTTTGGTATGAAACAATGGAGTGATTTCCACCACAGGAAGACAAGGTTGCCGATGTGGCCAACTAAGTAAATAATTAAAAATCCTTCATTGCAGCCATTCGTATCCCGGGAGTCCCAGGATATTGTCCATCAACATGAACAAAGATAATAATCCCCGGTATATCAGCATAAACACCCAGTACATCACCCGGGTAAACCCTCACTTTTGTCCGGTCCTCCTGTCCGGTGTTTTTCAATTTTTGCAGGAGGTACAGATGTATGACAAGATTTAGATTAGGGGTTTGAATAACATCTCTGTAATGTGTGGTGCAGTGGCAACCCGGACCACTGCACTGTGACTGAGGTTGGCGCTAATGACCAAGGTGTCGACGCGCCATTAAGCCTCAATCCCCCCCCCTCACTTTTGGTGCACCCGGTATGCTGGTTCTCAAAAGTCTGACCCAACCTCAAAAACGTTTAGTCCAACTGTTGTAAGAAAATAACACTTTCACAATCGCCATTGACAAAAGGAACACAAACATTGATGGGATCAAGAATTCACAGGGTTTGGGAGGAGAATTTGGAACTCTAAAAAGTCCCCACTGAAACACGTTAGAGTCGTCCCTGTTAGTTTCGTTAGAGTTTTCAGAGGGCGCCACGTGTTCCATCTGGTAATTTTTGCTAATTTTTCAGCCCAAATCTAAAGTAAACTGAATTACAACTAAGCTAGCTCCCATGTGAGCATCTTATATAAGATCTTGTAAGATCCTTTAAGTTCTTACAGGAGTCCTGTAAGATCTTGGTACAAGATTCTCAAGATTCTCTTGGTACAAGATTCATCAGTATAAAATTCTCCTTCCCAACCTTATAAATTCTTGATGGGATGTATATTACCAGAGCCCACCTGGGGAGGGGGTTACTTAAAATGTCCAAGAGGAAGGGGTGGTTGTAGAGTGTTACATCGCTCAAACAAAGTAAACATGAGTAGAACACATTCGAGATAAAACGATAACATTCAGATAAAATATATATATGACACGTTGTGTCTTTACAGCAAAAGTAGTTTGGCTGTTTTCAGCCATCTGAGGATAAATAACAATGCGACAGAAAAGCCTGAAACTTGTTGGAGCAGGAGAATTTGGTCGCCTAAGAACATAAAAGTCACTTTTAGTGACACAGTTTAACGTTTTCTTGTTGAAAAAACGGCGTGAATAACGTTGATATTTGCGTAATTACTTACTACTTACTACTAACGCTTGTTTTTGTATCACGAAAATAAATTTTTCCATGCGGTGAATAAAGCTGGTTCTTAGCTCATTTTACAGGTATTGTTCTGTAGATGTGTCTTTTTCATATGAACCTTTCTAATTGGTAAGTGGTTCAGGGGTTAGGGATATCCAAACGACCAAATTGATTGTTTTACATTGTTTGAAACATTGTTATTATGCAACAATGCCAACATTAAATAAATCCGTGCTAAATAAAAAATAGAAAATCTGCGTTTGTAAGGAGATAGCCTACTGCTGTCCTCAAAATGAAACAAAATTCGGAAAAAAAATATGGATCAGAAAACTAGATTGGTGTTTTCATCTCATAATTGCTAAGAAAAGCAAATGGATTTCATCAATTTGGACCAAAAATATCTGATATCTACCCCAAAACAAAACTTGTTAAGGATTCCCGCCAAGCTTTTCGGCCGTGTTAAGTCGTGATATCAAATGTCAAGCTCTTTCACCAAGCTAATCCCACCGACTAACACTTCAAACGTTAAATGAAATAATTGAAAATTGCGCAGTAAGCAATTTTCAGATATTTCATTTAATCTTCGAACTATTACTCGGTGGGATTAGCTTGGCGAAAGAGCTTGGCGTTTGATATCACGACCTAACACGGCCGAAAAGCTGGGCGGTAATTCCTAACAAGTTTTGTTTTGGGGTAGATACCACTTTGTGATTGGTGCTTGCAAACCTTAATGGTGGCCGAGAATGCTGTGTACCCTGACAGTTGTATAATTATCGTGATTGCTTACACTCTCCCATCGTGCTATTCCCTGCCGATGTGCTAGAATGAGTCATACGAATTTACATTCCATCAATATCTACTTTACTTTTGCCAATGACAATCCTGGAAAAGTATTACTTTCCTCCACCAATCAAAGCAAAAATTTATTGGGGGGGGGGGGAAGGGAGGGTCATACTTTTCAGACTCTGTACAGAGGTACGTACATATAGGAAGAAAGGAAGGAATAAATTCGTCGGTTATTTGTACCAAACCTGATTACTCTGATTTTGGCCTTTTTTCGGATAACAAAATAGGATTGAGAATGAAGAGCGGTGGTCAGTGTTATGGCTCTGCCTGAGAGCATGAAAGAACAGTGCCTTGTTTTATTAATATTTCCTACTCGACAAATTTTTGTACTACAAAAATTCATCCGCGTTACCGGAAATTTTTTAATAAGATTGGTTTTAGTGACGTAATAGCGCATTCGGCAAAAGGGTTGGTAATTGGTTGGATGTGGGGAGGCTGCTATCTGTCTTGAACAATTCAGGTCGAATGTATTCACCAGACAATGAAAACCACGCACAAGGTAGAGTTACATAGGAAGTAGATGATGCCAAAGTAGGTGTTTTCTGACAGCAGACGACTGACGACGTTATAGGGATTACATTTTGGATGCTCTTGTTGCGATGGATGTGTGAGTGTAAAACTCGAAATGCTATTAAGAAACCATTCTAACTAAATGAGATAAAGATGTCCTAACCTTGGCTGTAGAAACTGTTAGGCACCGCTGAAAAACTTCAGGTTAACTGGTACTATTTTGTAAAAGGTAGAACACCGCGCCGTTGGTAAGGTAAGAACTATGTCGTTAAATTTTTGAAAAGGTGAGAAATTCTATTGATGTAAGATTTACATCTAGAATTTGTAGTTTTTTTTTTGTAATAAAGTGGATTTGCTATACAATACATGACAAAGTTTTCCGTTTTGTCTAGGCAGTTCTTGGAACCAGTTATGGTCTAGGCATGATCATCGGACCCACAATTGGAGGACTTCTTTATGCTGTTAAGTACCGGTATTTACAGATAGGTCTTTCTTTTTCGTATTCTTTTTTTCTCGTTCGTAAAGTGTGCAATACTAGTTTTTTGTTTGTTTAATTTATCTTTTTCAATCTTTTATGTTTATTTTTATTTTTTATTTTCACAGCTTGGAGGCTACACTTATCCATTTGCTATAGTTGGTGGAGTTGTTTTGTTTTTCGCCTTCATCACGTTTTGTTTTCTTCCGCCTACTGGTATTATTTTTATTTATTGATTTCATTTTTTGTTTTTTTTTGTTTTTTTGGTTTGATTTGTTTTCCACTACGTTTGGTATTCGAGTTGTAACTAAGGCAGTTATAAGCCTGTTGTTTGCAGTTGTAACAAACAATATGTCCCGAGATATAGACTTTTATTTGAAGCAAAATTAGCAGTAGGCTTAATCCAGACGACCGCTTACATGAGTGGATCCCTGAAAGGTGGACCCTAACGTTTGGGCCCTGGGCAATGGTACCTAAGTTCGTCCTTGAGCAAATCGTATGCAAAAATTCTTTAAACACTATTTAGAATGGTTAGTATTTCTAGTTAGGCATAAAACACTCAAAAATCTTATTTTTAGGCATCATATGGTGCAATCAAATTCTCCATTGATATTAACCAAAGATGAATTGAACAGAAATGGAATGGAACATGGGTCTCTTGGGTTAGAAACTGAGTCACTATTCTTGTGGTTCACTGAGTCGATATGCTAGACTTGTTTTTTTGACCCTGAGACCCAGTAATGTGTAATAACCCACTGTTCCAGAGATTCACTGAACTGGAATGGTCAACTGACCCGGAATGACCCGGAACTACACACTGACTCAGAACGACCACTGCACTGTGATCGAGGTATGCGACAATGACCTAGCTCTCATAGCACCATTAAGTCTCAATCTCCTCTCAGAACGACCAGTTGACCTCGAGAACCCCACTGAACTGAGAAGAGAACAGTGACCTGAACTAAACTACAAGTTAAGAAAATAGAATCATGTTTTATTAATATCACTGTTAATTTATGATACATTTCTTGGTGGTGGGGGGGGGGGGAGGGATTGAGGCTTAATGGCGCGTCAACAGCCAGGTCATTGGCGTCAACCTTAGTCACAGTGCAAAGTTAAATTTTTTGGAAAAAAGTCGAAACATTTTTGTTAAATAATTGTTGATACGTCTGTTTTAGTTCTGTGCACAGGGTTTGTAGCGTAACACTCCAGGTTTTTATAATGAATAAACCACTAAATTGTTTCGTTAATTTAAAGTGTGTATGAATGAAGAATTTGCAATAATGATATCATGGCAAATGTTTTAGTCCAGTTACGTATTTCCTCTCTTTCCTTATTCCTTAGGTAAATGTGGATCAGTTTCGGAATGTGAAAAAAAA
Source organism: Lithobius niger (assembly GCA_023313725.1). Lineage (NCBI taxonomy): Eukaryota > Metazoa > Arthropoda > Chilopoda > Lithobiomorpha > Lithobiidae > Lithobius > Lithobius niger. The sequence goes on from JAHWFP010089848.1 coordinate 17,556, forward strand.
AAAACAAGGATGAACTAACACTGCATTAGTAATTCGACGTGTCGTATGGCAGAATTAAAAAAAAAATGTGTAATTGATGTATGCAGTTGGAACGGCAGACATACCAACATCACACTACTAAAAAAATCTAAATGCGTGGTGTGCCGAACATGATTATATTAAAAAAAATAGTCTTGTGACTTTTTCGACTACAACACGCAAATGAGCCAGAATCTTGTCTGCGACGATGCAATCACTGACCATCGAAACCCCGGGCTATAGCTGAGGTATATGGATCTATTTCTATAACTGGGTGAATCTGGGTCAGCAGGTCACACTGCGTCTGTGTTTTTGCTGGGTCAGTGGGTCATCCTAGATTAGTGTGGCACTTTGGGTCAGTGGATAAATCTGGGTTGTGGAAATCATTTTGGGTCACGGTATCATGGCTCACAAAAATAGCGACCTATGCTATCTATGGATTTGAAACGTCGTCTTCATACGTTGTTTTGCCTTTTATTTACCCGATTTATGTGATGATTAGATCGTAAAGTAATTTTGTACTTTGCTTTGGCGTGTGTATAAAAAAAAGTTGGTCTAAATTCAGGGGCGTAACTTCAAAATAGAGGCCCGGAGTCGGGAGCCCCGTGAAGGGGCCCCTACATTAAAAAAATGCTGTGTTTGCCTCACAAGGCGAGACCCTAGTGAAGGCCCCTTCACACAAAAAATGCAGTTTTGATCCATTGGAGGCCGCCCCCCCCCTTAAAAATTTTTATGTCACAAAAGGCGCGAGTTAAGTGGCGGCTTCATTTACCAAAGAAAAAAATTCAGTTTTTGCCAAGCAGAACAAGAGCCCAGAAGGGTTCACTCCCCCCACTTTACCAAAAATTCTGATTTTGTCACACAAGGCAAGAGCAAAGTGGAGGCTTCCCCCCCCCTCTTAATATGCAAAATATAAATAAAACAATTAAGTTTTTCCACACAACACACCTTTCACGGAACTGTAGCAAAAACTTAAAAAAAAAATTGAGGCCAATGAAAGAGTCCCACAATGTCGATGGGCCCGGAGGCGGTTGCCTCCTCTGCCTCATTGTAGTTACGCCACTGTCTAAATTTAATTTCCTTTGTGTGTGTATTTCCAGAGGAAACCGTTGAAAGATCCAATAGTTTCGTCAGTCTTCTCAAAATCCCAAGTATTTCCATCAGTTACTACACCGTGTCTGCAGCTGCATTCACTTTCGGTTTCAATGCAGCTTTGCTCGAGCCTCATCTTCGTCAGGTAATTTCGTGTGTCGTCGCCTAGAAAATAGGTAAATACCGGTCATTATTTATCGCCGGGAGAATGACCTAGCTCTCATAGCACCATTAAGTCTCAATCTCCCCTCAGAACGACCAGTTGACCTCGAGAGGCCCACTGGACAGAGAAGAGAACAGTGACCTGAACTAAACTACAAGTTAAGAAAATAGATTCATGTTTTATTAATAACACTGTTAATTTATGATACATTTCTGGGGGGAGTGGGGGGGGAGGAGGATTGAGGCTTAATGGCGCGTCAACAGCCAGGTCATTAGCTTCAACCTTAGTCACAGTGCAAAGTTACATTTTTTTTGGAAAAAGTCTAAACATTTTTGTTAAATAATTGTTGATACGTCTGTTTTAGTTCTGTTTAATTTTTTGGAACATCTATAGGGGTGGGCTCATGCATTTTGTTTAGGTCCTGTCAAGAGGGGGGAATTCACAAAAACAAAACACTGACCAAACTGGAAGAAAAAGTCACTTTTGGACCTCAAAATTGCACTTTCGTCATTCTACATTTATACAAACGCCCTCAGCATCTGGGGTCCCCCCCCTGATGCGAGTGTACAAGGTTTTGAAGCTATTAGTACCAATACTACGAGTATACTTATTTTTAATAAACTTCGTAGAAAAGTCTTTTCCCTTGGTTTCTTGGCTTCTTTCTGCATATTCGGTGCTGGCTATGTTACGGATGTGGACATACAGGAAAACAATGTGTTAATCATATATTGTATGAAACTTGATGCAGTATGGATGTAAGGAACATCGGTATTTTATGGAGCATCTTATCCCAAGCATTTGGCAACAGCACTTATTTGGCTATATAGCACTCATCTTGGCTACAGGAAATCATCTGCAGTCTCAATAGGCATGCAAAAAAAGCGCATTTTCTTTCGGGGGAAGAGTCACATCATTTTTGGACCTTGAGTGGGGGGAAGGGGGGGGGGGGAGAGACTTTTTCAGGGTCTCGAAGGGGAGGTCATCGAAAATTTGATGGTCACATTTTCATATTTTCATTTCCTCCGGCACCCCATCCGGCTATAAATAATGACTGATCCCTTCGTAATTTAGAAAACATCAATAACAAATTACGGATCATCTGTACTGCCGAAATCCATCATGTATTACTTACTACACAGCAGCTTGAATGCAATTGAACTCTTGCCGTTTCCTTCCAAAAGACCTTTCACTTATCTACTTACTGTGGTAATCGGTTTAAACGTAGAAGAACATTTAAAATCAACGAAGAATTGTTTCATTTTCTTTTTATTTCTTTCAGTTATAAAATAACGAGTTACATGTAAACAACCAGATAAATAGACATTATTTACTCCATCTGGTTTAAGAACAATACGGGTTTTTACATTCTTCAGTATCAATGCAAAATTTCAACGGGAAGGCCTTGTGCTGTAAAATCGCGTCAAGAGCGTGGGCCAAATTTCCTGGACATTAGCTCATGCATTTCGTCCATTACTAGCCTGTTGGGTACACCAAAACTCAAGGAAAGAAACTATTTCTACACGTTCTCTGTAGGCCATTAATTGACGGAATGCATTAAGTAATGTCCAGGAAATTTGGTCCATGCTCGTGCCTCCATCTATGTTGGTAAAATACTCTAAAACTTTTTTCAACGTATATACTGAACTACAGAAAGACCTTCTCGGAGGATTTTTTTACATGTATACTGAATAGTATAAAAACACGTATAGTTCTTTAAACCAGTGGGAGCAACATATTGGCTTATGTGTGGCACATTATTTTGTAATTGGTAGGTACTTTAAAATAAAAGAGGAATAAAGAATTTCTAGTGATTTTGACGATAAAAAACTGTTTTCAAGTGAAATGGGAAACACGATTAAAACGGTTTTCAGGGGAAATGGGAAACACGATAAAAACTATTTTCAGGTGAAATGGAAACACGATAAAAACGGCTTTCAGGCAAGATGGAAAACATGATAAAAGCTGTTTTCAGGTAAAATGGGAAACATGATAAAAATGGAAAGAGAAGAATGACCGCGAAGTATTCCTGTAATTTAGAAGAAAAAATGTGGCTGGCACACGCATTGCATTTAAAACGTATTGAATCAAACGATGCACAGGACATGTACGATTGGGTTCGGTCACAAGACATTTTGAATTATTATTGTGAAATCAGTTTAAGTAGTTTATGTACTGTACTCCCCCTTATTACTGTCGTTACTCAATAACAGAAAGTTGAAGAGATTAAAGACAAATAAGAGATTAGATTTTAAGGCAGAACAAAGGCTTATAGTAAAATCAAGAGCAACAAACCTTTCTCTTTATCTAAAGTTTATTTACTTTGTTTTTATCTTTTACAGTTTGATTTGTCGCCAACAACAGCAAGCTTCATGTTTGTTATCACAGGAGTGGTATACGCTGCTACGTCTCCTATCTGGGGGTGGTTAGCTGATAAACATGTAAGTCGTCTGCGATTAATATGTAATCAACAGAATTTTACAGACTAAGAATATTGGTGCCTGTTCCGCAGGCGTGTTGGTGTCCGTGAATGAATAGCATGAGGAACTGTGAATTGTTGTAAAAGCCATTAAAGCATTTTTGTAGAAATCATGTTTAAGGACCCTAACCTTTCATAATTGTGTGAATGAATATAAATTGGAACAAGTTTGAACGGTCTCTTGATTAAAATTTGTTTATGCATGAAACAAAGTGTTGGTTACATTTAAATTACTTCAAGCACTGGTCTAAGACCAACTCTTAGTGCTCGTTTGTAAGGCACGTACGGTGCCTAGAATAGGATCATGGTGTGGCTCCTGGAGAAATTACTGTTCCCTGCGTACGTCCATTTCTTCGTTTGTGTGTAACGCTGGGGAAGGTACAAATTAATAATTCGTTTTTCGCGTGCAGTCCCGAGATCTGTGGGGAACAGAAATGTTCCAGCAAACATGTCGCGAGACAGTGCCATCCAGTTGTATTTTGGGATAGGAAAACATAGTAGATCATGCACTGTTACTATGACAGAACATTTTGCTGATGTTGTCTACGTAAATGGCGCCCGAAGTTCAGAGGCAACCCAAGCCAAGCTTTTAGTGTTGCGGTGCGGTATTTGTAGCCTGGGTTCTGATGAGATCTCTGCACTAAGGAGCAGCCTAATCATGCAAGTGAGGGGAGAAGGGCAGGAAGCATACGAGTTAGCTGAAGTCACATAAAAGAGTAGAGAATTGGGTAATTTGAACCAATTAGCCTAGTAATAGAAGGAAAATCCTAAGTCTGCCCACAAGTTTCTGACAGTAGGACGACCAGGGCTCTTTTCTGACAATTCTGGGTACGACTCATTACTACGCAGCGTAATTACAGCAAAGAAGCTTATTAAAAGATGGGTATAAGATATCCTGCACCGCAACTATACTATGTAGTAATAAGTCATTCTAAGGTAAGAATAACCCCCTTACCTCCCATTGCCATAGAAGTAATAACTAAGTGCAGATCAGGACAGAAGAGAAGTCACTGGTCGACTGGTCATCATACTTTAGAGGTTTGACTCACTCCCAGCAAAAAGCCATGGTCGTCATACTGGTCGTCATGGTACCACTAATCGTCAGTTGTTCACATACAAAAGGTTGCAAATGAAGGAACTAAAATTTACGATCAGAGATTGGCTACTGTTTTCACAAGATCATCACTACACAAGATGGAGGACCCACCTTGTCGCAAATTTGTATCTCTTGGTCTTTAATCCTTTATTTATGAACAAGTCCAAAGTGAGTACAACGGACAAAAATTAAATAGCGTTTCTGATATCAACCTGTGGCCTATTTGGTGGTCGGGGGCAACCCTCGATTAGAAACTGATTACCCCAAGATTACCCCGGGAAGATTTTTGCAAGTGTTTGACTCATGTTTGCTGTGTTAATGGGAGTGTAGTCCACTCCAAAACACCACACTTTGTTTTCTCTGATGCGTACCTTTTGGCTTTTATTTTTCATCCATTTGAACCGGTGCTTTCTCCCTACAGTTTTAAATTTAGTAACTTTACTTGCTTTCAGTTTCACCCTAAGCTGTTGTCGGGCGTGTCAGGCATTTTTGTTGTTATTGCCTATCTTATCCTGGGACCAGCACCTTTTCTTCCGGTTGATCCGTAAGTAATGTTTTGCTTAAGAATTGAGTAATGTTAGTGATAATTTTTTTATTTCGTATTTCCATTGTTGAAAAGTAATGTCATAGGTTCTTCCTGTCCAACGTCTCTTCGTCAACGCAGGGTAATATGTAAGCTAACAGCACCTTCCATAACCGCTCATCCAAGCCAGGAAGACTAGCGACTTTTGGAGGCTTTGACCCCATACTTGACATCGTGTGTGCACTGTGGCGTTGAGTCAACCGTTCAGTACCTTCCAAAATTACAATCAGCACTAGGAAAAGTCAATGGAGCGTTCCAAAGACTGGAACTAATGTGACCGGCCGCGACTAATGGATTTGTTAAAGTCGAAGCAGTCAAACAACAAACTAGTCATTCAGACTTTTGAGCATGCCGCTTGCGCATGGCCACTTCGCTGCTTTTGTGGACACAAACACCTCCATACAGTTTAATAATTAGTACTTGTTTCTTTAAAGGGAACTAGCACCATGTTTATTGTGCTACTGTGTTGCGCGGTTTGTACTACGTTGTTCTGTTCGACTGTTGTTGTGTAATGCCAGCTGCAGTATGTTTCTCTGTGAGCTTCAGCAGTCAAAAATAGCAACGTGACCCTGATGTTGCCGGCCGAGAACACAATAGCTAGCAACATACCATTCTGTTTGCTCAGGCCGAGTGTGTTTTAGACGTCCGCACTGACATTTTCTTTCTCCGTGAGCATTATCTTACACTACTTACATAGGAGCCAGACTGTATCCAACTTTCGCAGGTTTCTCGACTTTGAATTGGGCGTATTGGACGGCAATAATTAAAAGTCGTTTGCGTTGTTGTTTATTGCTTTGGTTAGCTCTTTGGCTCCATTTCAAATTTTGGTCACCACGCTCACTAAGCTTTCGTATATTTTGATTTCAAAAATTATTTATTTGGTCAGTACTGACTAAATTATACAAAAATTCACTTCAGGACAAATAGTTTGAACACATGCTGATAAGAAACTGAATTCACGTTTTTCTCTTTGTTTGTTCTGTTTCGTTAAGACAGCTATGGTTGGTTGTGGTAGCTTTATTTTTCCATGGAATTGGAGCAGGAGGAGAAATCGTCACTGTTTATCTAGATGCAAGCAGAGAAACCATGTAAGTTCTAGATTGATCTTTATTCACGATTTTTTTTTTTACTTGTGGTTATAAAATCCAAAATACACTTTACCACCACAGTAGAACACTTCAGTCTGCCGTACCACTGATCTTCGTCGTGCGTTCGATCTGGATGCCTCGCTTTTTATCCCAAGCGACGCCCAGTTCTGGCCCAATAGATGGTCGATGTTGCAAAAGCTTGGGTTAGGCTAGCTATTTTCATCAGCGGTTTATCATTAAGCTCCAAGCGCCGAGTTTCGAATGTTTGCTAGCAGACGATTGTGTTAAGATGTAGTGCTTATTTTCATTTTTTCGGTATTTATTTTGGTCTGAAGAAGACGACAGGATTCGCCGAAAATTTACAGTGAACTCTAAAGTTATTCTGATGTGGTGGTAAAGTGTATTTTGGATTTTGTAATGTCTTTCAATTACCACTGTACCAAATGGTTACCCGTTTTTTTCGAATTTACTTGTTGTTTTTGGTCATACAGAGTGATGAAATGCAACATTATTCTTATTTTTTTCGTCTGGTTCAGAACAAACTAACCAGTGGAAAATTAGGGCATACGTTCTGCTTTAAAGGGGCAAAACTAACACCAAGTGCAAAAAAAAAAGTGAGAAAAATCCAAGGCACAACGTCAAAAAAAACTGAGCTTTGTGACTTTAACCTGAAGACCTGAGCAGAGCCATTATCATGGTATCCCAGCCAAGAGAATGCGAAGTCAAATCTTCCAACTAACCTAACCGTCATTTTCGCTTCTCGTGTCTGAAAAAGGTCAGGCTAGTTGTTTGAAGAATAATGAACGTATCGTTGACTAGAAAGGAAACTGACAAAGTCTCTGCTCGTGTGTGCAGGCAAGGCTAACGTGAGACACTGCCATCCTTCTTCAGCAGCTATGGGTTTATTATCTGGCCTATTTAGCCCGCTGCGAGGAACTGAAATGACCCGGTTCGAACACCGAGTTTGCCTCCCTCCATTACTAGCTGGGTTTTCCCCCCCTCCTATGAATGTCCAGTAAGGTTCAAAATGTATGCTGGTTCAAATAAACAAGCAGTTTGTTTGATGATTTCATTAAAAGTTATGAGAGATCGACTTTATTTTTTAACATGATATTTCCAGCGATTTGCACTTGTGTTTGACAATAGCTGTTATTTTTAAAGTTTGAAGAGCAAGATTAAAGTCTCGTCAGATTTCCCATCCCTCTCTTTTCAATAAACAAATCTTAAAATCAGTGCATTATAGACCGACCGTGATTTATCTCTGAAGTAGGGAGTCTACATCGACTGAGGAGAGGGGGAAGGGGGTTAGGGTAATGAATTTTTGGTCCCGTCAGGAGGGAAGGGCCACGTGAGAAAACTTTGATATAGATAGAAAAATATATAATTCTAGACCTCTGAAATAAAATCTGCAGCAAGTTAAAATTTCTAAAAGCGCCTTAGCTTCGTGAGGATGGTGGGGGTTTGGTAAATTTTCTTTTCAATTCCCATAATTTGCGTTTCCACCAGACTTTTGAAGTTTTTCGTCTCCATGGTAACTGTTATGTAGTTGTTCTAACAAACTTTGTAAAAAGCCTTTTTGCTTCTAATTCATGGAAAATTAGCTTTACAAGTGTTGTCGCGTCAGCGGCAGGGATACACTGACATACGTGCATTCATCAAATCAAAGGTTATCAAATCAAAATGCTGTTCGATGCCTACCTGGGAATTTAAAGAATGCATCCTTGAATGCTTATAGAACATTAAAGAAAAACTAGAGGAAAAGCTACAATTTTAAACCTAAAAAATGGCTCTTCGGCCGTAAATATTTTTATAAATATATAAATTCACCATACTTTGGTTTTTCTTTGCAGACAGCGTGGTTTCCCTAATAATGTAGAAACCTTTGGAATGATCACAGGATTATGGGCGTCAGCCATGGCTTTAGGGTATGTAATGACATAATTTTCTCGTACAATACTGTATTTTGAATATAAATACTGAATATTTCTTTCTTCATTTAATTTGGAAGGAGTTTTATTGGACCATCGTTATCTGGTTACCTGACTGAATCCATAGGTTTCCGAGAAGCCACTCTAGTAATTATAGGATTGCACATAATTGTGGTAAGGAATTACAAACCTATTCTCGTTGCCTTTTTGAATTAGAATAATTGTTAGACTTGCCTGAATGGGAATTGAACCCCCGACTTCTGTGACCAAAAGAAGAAGACCTACCCCTAAGCCAATACTAACACGGCTGTATTTATCATTAACGGAACCTCCCCACTGGGTTTTCTGTTATACAAACTTTATGTTACTATTCGAAACTGCCATGTCAAAAATGTCAGCAATGGAAATTCTGAGGAAATCTCTACATCGTTTGCCCTGTTTCATAAAAGAGGGTAACTACAGTAGTTTGATGCACCTTCTGGGATGCCAGTTAGCAAATCTGTGTGAGGGCGCGTTTCCGTAACGGCTTGCCTTTGAATTCTCGCAGCTAGAAGCTAGAAATTATCTGCAATTCCAACATGGCGGCGGTTTTAGCACTGCCAGCTCCCAACGAAACGAGTCAATAATTGGGCTTAAATGCGATTGGGAAAAATTGTTTCGTCAGGAAAATTCTCTATCTTACTGTCACGAATTATAAGCCTACAAGTATTTACTGAAACGATGTCGGATTTAGCTAATCCAAAAAGCGTTGCTACCATGGCAACGACACCTTTGCCATCGCGATTAAATTCTCGCAGGCGAGTGGAGTCGTTGCATAAACGCGCCCTGATTCTCTTAATAGAATGCTTTTTTATTACCCTGGTTAATGGATATCAAACTTGAACTTTGATAATCTATTCTTTATTTTCACCAGCAATTAACTAGTAGAAATTGATTATTAAAAATTGTTCTCACTTCGTAGTAATATTTCCAAATCCCCAAAACTGCCAAGAGCAATGTGTGAGTTGCTGTACTAATTGACAATACAACGGGCGATTGAAAAGATTTACGACAATCAACTTATTCGAGCTAGATTTTAAACAAGAATTAACACGTTTTTCATTGGGATAACACAGGAGTTCAAATGGGTCTTTACGAAACTGTGTTGACTTCAGATTTTAGGTTTTTCAGTGTAGCTTACGAAATTTGTAAAGATTTATTGTGGCTTAAAACTATTCATAACATTTTTTTAAATTTTAAAACATTTTGTGGCTATTATCTCGTTTTGCTTACTACGTTTCGATTAAGGGGTTCGTGTTGAATCTTTGCTTGAAGTCATTAAAAGTGGAATATGCTGGTTTGCTTGCATACATACTTTCATAAAACGTGCGCAGTTGGTATACATAGGCTATTGTAATGCAAATTAGGACACAATGAAAGCCTACAGTATTTTATAAGTGAGAGCTATGTACCTACTGTCGGAATTATTAAAATATGTAGAATTATGGACTCCCTTCTTGGCGCTCCTGAAGTCATTACAATCGCCTGGCGGTAATAAAAGCTTGAAATTATGTTACTCGTAGTAAAGCTCATCTACATGCCTTGTATATCGAAGAAAATAAGCCTACTAGGCAGCTGTTTGTCCCATTTTCATCTGTAGCCAAGGTGATTGCAGAGAACTGGAAGAATTAATAAAAAAAATAATAAATAAACGAGTTTGCAAAGATAGGTATTGCAGACAGGAGGGCAACTGTTTTCTTTTTTCTTCTTAAAAATCGGATCCCTAGTTTTGAGTGGTTTGAAAACACATAATGCATTCATAAAAGTACTCCTGCTTATTTAGCAACAACGTGGTCTTTCAAAAGTCACTGAGACATTTACTCCTTCTAATCTCGGTTTGGTGCCAGCAACTATTATGCATTGTTTTTCTTGGCCCGTCGTAACCTCCCGAGACCCAGCGTACAGTACACTGTACACCTGTAAAACGGAGTAAAAAGTACGTTTCCAGGCGCAACGCGAGCTTTATGAGGGTCCCGAGTAAAGCGAGCTTCAACAGCCAAGTCGTCAGCATCCCCGCCTCCAAACCAAGCGAATACCAGTTCGAATCCCACGGCCGACCAAGAGTTCCTCGGGTCACAGGAGGTTATGTGTTTCTGTTGGATTCATCATACACGATTCGAGAAAGAAAGTAAGAAGCTACTATGTGCGACGGCTCAGTGTCATGACGTCACAATTACTTAGACACTGATGACAAAGAACAGCGGCCGTTTGGTCGCCGTCGCTTAGCCCAAACACGTAATACAAGCCCCACGGCACAGAGCCGTTGTCCGTGATACGGTGGCAGCACCATTTGTTGTTCTTGACGTTTTGGGCTACGCCCCAAAACAAAACTTGTTAAGGATTCCCGCCAAGCTTTTCGGCCATGTGAAGTTGTGATATCAAACGCCAAACTCTTTCGCCAAGCGATTTATAATTTTTTAAACTTCATTAGCCTATTTAAACATTCCCTTGTCTGCACCTTGGCCATCCTTCCCCTGAAAAACCTACACGTTTAGCGATGCCATCGGGGACCAAAGTGTCCCTGGCAGGTCTAACCTTGGTGGTAAGGCATTCGTGTCCCCCACCCCGCCTTCGTCTATTCCACATTCCTGGCCATTGTTTTATTTCATTTTTTTTTAATTTTATCATATTGTTGAAATTCAATATAAGTAATTTCTTATTTTTTAAAGACGTTAATTTTACAGTAAATGCCGTATAATTTGTGGTTGGCTGTTAGCGACCGCCCGGTCCTTGCCAGACCCGTTGGTATTGCGACAAACTTTGATTTGATTTTGATTTGAATTGCAGAAAGTAATAGTTCGAGGGTTAAATTAAATATATGAAAATTGCTTACTGCTCAATTTTCAATTATTTCATTTGAAAACACGAAATTTTAGTCGATGGGATTAGCTTGGTGAAAGAG
>JAHWFP010089855.1:0-22401 GCA_023313725.1 Lithobius niger
AGGTCCAACCAGCGAATGAGTTTGTTTCATCATGATCATTGTCCCTCTTGAATAAACGTCACGTATGCGAGTATTATGACAAAGGTTGATTTAGTTTCTTATTAGCGATCATCCCCACACGGCCTCAAAGTAAAGTCGGCGGGGGTTCTTGACGAACCAGGATCTAACACGACGCAGCTTTTAGCTGTAATCTCCCCGACCGCTTTATTACCTTCAATAGATTTATTATTGATATTGTGGGACCCATCAAGCCTACAAGCAAGGCCGGTTTCAAGTATATTTTGTCGTTACTGGACCCAGCAACAAAATTCCCAGAGGCTGTCCCCCTCAAAGAGGCAAACAGCCAGAGTGTAGTAGATGCTTTACTGCAAATCTTTTCAGGACTAGGATATCCAGGAGACCTCCAGTCCGACCTGGGCTCACCCTTCATCTCTGGATTGACAATGTTATTTTTGGAGAAGTGTGGAATCAATTGTGTGAATTCCAGCGTAAATCACCCCCAATCAAACAGCGTTGAGCGCTTCCACCGCACTCTTAAAGCAGTGTTGCGTGCAGTATGCCATGAGCATCTGGAAGATTGGGAGAGGTGCTTGCCCGGGGCAATGTTTGCTCTTAGAACCGCTCCACACGAGAGCACGGGCTTCACTCCTGCTGAGCTTGTTTACGGCCGTAACATCAAAGGCCCACTGGAGCTGTTAAAAAGCCAATGGATCGAGCCTGACGTTCATCCATCAGTACTTGAGTACATCTTGGACTTGCTCCAACGATTTAAATATTCCCGTGAACTTGCACTAGAGAATATGATTAACAGTCAGGTTAAAAACAAAACATACTATGACTATAAGGCAGTTGAACGTAAGTTCAAAGAAGGTGACTTAGTGTTAGTCCTTAAACCTTCAAGAGCCAATAAATTGGATATTTATTGGGATGGCCCTTGTGAAGTGTTGAAAAGATTGTCGGATACCAATTATCTAATAAAGAAGTCCTTTGGTGTTCACAAGGAAACGATCTATCATGTAAACCTTCTAAAACCCTATCTGCCCTGGGAAGGTGCCAATAACTTTTCACTTGCTGAGGAACGTGATTTATATCACAAAGACCATGTCTGGACTGGTCAGCCAGGAGATGGCCACCTTACTTCTAAGGAAGCCATGGCTCTGTTTAAGAAAGCAGGATCCTTAACTGAATCGCAGAAGAGTGACCTATTTGCTGTCTTTGAAAAAGTAGATGGTGTATTTTCCACTTTGCCGGGTAGTACCGACCTTGTGACTCACGACGTTGAGTTAGTTGATCCAACAGTCAAACCATGTAAATATTATCGTCATGCTAAGTTTGAAAAGGATTTAATTGTTGACTACCGTGAACTCAACAATAATACAGTCACGAAGGACTATCCTATTCCCAACATAGAAGAGTGTATTGAGAGAGCAGCCAAATGGAAGTACATCTCCATTTTCGATCTAAATAGAGGATTTTGGCAGGTGCGTCTGACGCCACAGGCTTCAATGGCCGCCACCATTACAACTCCCATTGGGAAGTTTGCTCCCCTCATGATGAACATGGGGATGAAGAACGCCCCATTTTGCTTTCAGAAGCTTATGGATGGTGTCACTAGGGGTATGGAGGAGTACGTCACTCCTTTCCAAGATGACACTGCTGTTGGTGCCGAAACATGGCAACAACATCTCGATCATGTCCACAATTTTCTCTCTGCTGTCAAGAAGGCCGGGCTTACTGTTAACGAAAAAAAGTCGCAGGTCGTTTGCAGCAAAGCCACCTTTTTAGGTCACGAAGTTGAAAACGGATCTCGCACACCCTCCGAGGTGAAGGTCCTTGCCGTGCAAAAATTCGCACGCCCCCAAACCAAGAAAGATGTCCGTTCCTTTCTAGGTTTAGTTGGTTACTACCAGCGTTACATAAACCATTATTCAGAGGTTTGTGCATGCCTTACGGATGCATTAAAGAAAGATGCACCAGATCCCGTTTTGTGGGATGAGGCCAAACAGGCGTTTGACTCTTTGAAACAGGCCTTACTGACGTTCCCAGTACTGAGAGCTCCTGATTTCAACCAGACCTTCATTTTACAATGTGATTGTTCTGAACGTGGCATGGGCTGCATATTATCGCAAGAGTTTGATGAAGATGAACATCCTTGTCTTTACGTTTCACGTAAATTAACTGCTAGGGAGCAGAATTATGGTACAACAGAAAATGTGTGTGCTTGTTTGATCTGGTCCGTGGCTAAACTTCGTCCGTACATTTATGGTACCAAGTTCATCATCGAGTCAGATCACAACCCACTCCACTGGCTCAAGCAAATGTATGGAAAAAAAACCCAGATTGCTTAGGTGGAGCCTCACCCTACAAGATTATGACTACACTGTCCGTTACAAACCTGGAAAGTTCCATGTTAATGCCGATGCCTTAAGCCAGTATTTTGTTTAACTTAAAACCAGTTGAGTTTTTTTTTTCTTTTAAAACTAAACTTGTGGCGGAGCAAAAAAATTGTTTTACACCTTTTTTTATTAAGAGGTACATTGTCAGGGCAACCTCACTCAAAGAAACTGTGAGCTTTCCCTATTCGGACCTTACACCTAAATTTTAAGTGCCAATGTTATTCTCCCTGTCATTATCAACGCCTTCCTGTGTGGAAGGATTTTAACAGAGATTATACTACACGTAATTAATATTCATTAGAAATATTCCACGGGGGTTGCAACTTGTTCCCGGTTGGCCCTTCTGTAAGTTTTCTACGAAATGGCTTTCTTTAAAAACAGCCGTCTGTCTCACCTCTAAGGGCAAAAGGTTAACTCTGTCGTTAAAAGGTTGTTGCGTTATTATCCATAAAACCTCCCAGTGTTGTATTTTGTATTTTTATGGGGTTTACCTCAAAACCCTTTTGTGTTTAAAATTTCCTATGTAAACAAGTTGTTTGGTAACCTCAAACCATTTCTGTGGGAGTAGTTTTACAGTAAATAGAGCTGGTCATTTTATGCGCGCCCATAGTATACAATTTTCTAAACCCTATCGCAGACTAGGTTTATTGTAATGCGTCCGTCGGTTTTTATCGCAGCCTCCCGGGATAAAAAAAAGGCTAGACTACTAGACTAGAGCAAAGGCAGAACGGCTAGGCACATATTACCTGAGCAGCAGATGGCATCATTTAACTGTTAAAACGAAACAACAATCCGTTAACCATGTACCTGTAATTTTCGTTAACTTTCGAAAATAGTATTTCCTTTTATTAAATGTTTTGCTCCAATTTTCTCTGTGCTCTGTACGAATTTCCTGCACAGCGCAGCGCGGACAAGCACTCAGTTAATTTCTGCAAAGTAGTGTTTCTTATAAAATGTAAAAGATTTACTCAAGTTAACTTTACCGCAAAAACGTCAGTCCCCCAAAATGATAAAATGGTAATTTTAATTTTGTGTAAAAAGTGTACCTTTAACTTTGTCCTGATCCTGGGGTAGGAATAAGTATCCCAAACCTTTACACTTCGCCTTTGTATTAAGGGAAGATGACAAGCTAAATAGGAGTTGTATTTCTCGATTTAGTTTGCTGATTGCTTAAATTTAGGTAATTTTTGCAACTTAGATTACAGTGGTTTAACAGCTAAGTGTTTTGCATACCTGTGTGCACTAACCTTTCTGTTTTAGGCTTTCATTTTGGATTCAAAGGAACCCTAAATGAAATCTTCCTCGTGGGGGCCTGTAAAGAAGCTTGTCTTCACAAACAGATTTGAGAGGAGACCTCTGCTCAAAATATCAAAAACCTGAGGGTTTATCGTTTTCACAACGAACATTTTTTTTCTAAGCGCACGCTAGCGCTCAGTAGGCCTATCCAGGCCTCCGTCTTCAAAACACCATATCTTCAAGAAAAATGGACCAAAACGCTTAAAATTTGCGGCCCTTAATAAACAAGAACTGTATCTACAATCCTGCGAAAACAGATCCATAAAAATCCACTTCAATCATTTTCCACAGCATTTTGAAAAAGTCACCAACCTGACCGGCGCTGCACGCAAATCTTCAATCGCTATTTTAACAAATCTGTAAAAATTGTAATTACTTTAATGTTCTTTTGCAGGCATAAAGCCTACCAGCTTAGTATTGTTTAGGGAGTATTTTACTTCACATATTTGTAATTGAAAACCACAAAACTTGATGTTTTTATTCTAGCAATGGCCAAGTTATGTATGAAAACTTCGACTGTTATTTTTATTATTAGAGGCTGCAATAATATTTCATTTATTTACATGCGTTCTAGCATTCAGGGAATAAGCTGGTATGTTTAACCTTTTTATTTTTAGTTTAATTGGGCAACAGTTTAGCAAAAACTAGGTTTCTAAACACTACTGAACTCGGCAAACATTCCTTCGATTTTTACCGGACAATTTTTTTTTAAAGTGTTTATCTTGTATTTATTTCAGAGTTCCGACCGTAGTAACGATCTTCCTGCTAAAAAAATCACGTTTGCATAAAGTTTTAAGCTAAACACTTCGTCCCCCCCTCCTTCAATAGTTGCGATACATAATATCGTAGTTTTTATTTAAGGCCTAATCACGTTGTTAAGAGTTCCAAACTCACATGCACTTTCAAAACACAGGCCTCTAACCTCCCAAAGTCGGCAATTCCCTTTGCCATCCAAAGCTCCTTCAATTCCCTTCCAATCAAAACTCAGTATTTACTTTCCCCTCCACTCAGAATGCAAGGCTATCCTGGCCGTCTGCGCTGTCCTACCTACTTCCGGTAGTGACAGCCTGGCCGGGTTGAGTCAGTCTCTCCTCCTCCGAGGCAATCCCTCTTCCCCACACCCCCCCCTCCTCCGTCGCTCTCCTACAGGTCCGCGCCTGCCCTCCTCTGGCCAGCCGAGCAGCGGCTATAAAACCAGGCCGTGGGAGAAACTCGATAGCATAGCTCAACTCCAAGTCAGACGTTACTACGGCGGTCGGAACAGAGATGTCACCAGTCCGAGTGTTGCCATGCCGGGCAAGATAGTAGTTTAGGTAACTAGTTTTAGCTGTAATTTATTTTTTTGGATTCTTATTCTAAATTTTAATTTAAAGATTTTAACTTAACTTTTGACTTGGGTTTGCGATTATGGGTAGTTAAACCATTGGCATTTTCTGGTGTCCCCTCCCATAACTTAAGGGTTTAAGGTCCCCTTTCTAAAAACCGGCTGTGAACGAACTTTTTGAGATCACCAAGGTCCTGTAGCATAATTACAGAAGCACAGACTTCGATGGTAGGGCCCTGACTATTGCTAGCTTGACTCAATGTGAATAAGTAGTTTTGATCTTGTGCAAGATGCCTTGAAACAAAATCTTAGACTGAGCTTGAATTTGTGAGGTACTTTTTCTAACTTAGAGGTGTTTAGTGTTTACACCAAAGAACTTTTTCTATTCGAAATTGTAGTTTGAATTTTCTTAAATGTAAATTCGTTGCCGATAATTTATTTTCTGTAAATTACTTGTGTGCTTTTATTTAAAGCTATTCAGTTGTTGTAAAAAGACTAGTTGCCAATATAATATTTTTCATTCCCACTGTTTATTAAAACGAAGAGTTTTAAACTCAGTTGCTTCTAGAGTGATTTAATTTGCTAGTGTTTTAACTAAAAACATTTATTTTAAAGCCTAAGGTTAAAAATTAAACCACCCACCTGGTGGCAGTGAACCAAAATTGATTAGTTAGTACTAAAAACTTCAGATAGGACATAGACGCTCTATTCCGAACCGTGCAGTAGTGACTGCTATGCTAGTTTATACTCCGCAAAAGTAAAAACGGCCACTAGAAGTACAACTAAATCCCCAAAAAACCACACCAGATGTCGGTGCAGAACAGTAGGCACCTAAAGGACCTGTGAGCACCGCTACACCAGTCGGGAGTGGAGACGCCATGTCCGTAGGATGCCATGCCGGGCACGATGGTAGCCTAGTGGTTCGTATGTTCTAGTTTAGCTTTTGAAAGTTCAGTTTAGGACCCGCATATTCTAAATTTTAGTTTAAATGTAAACTTTAACTCTCTAGCTTGTAGAAAATTTATGGTGGAGACGCCTGTAGCGGCATCTTAGGTTCTCTCACCCCATAACGTAAGAGTGGTTCTCTTCCTAAAAACCAAATTTTTCCAGTTTATTTTAAATGGATTTTTAACTTAAACTAAATGACGGTTTGATCTCTGTGGAAGTCAAAAGAAACAAACTGATGCCTAAGTGTAAAATTGCCGGGCTTTTTATTTCTTAGAACAGTTTCTGCGGGAACTAAGGGAGGTTGATCTTTTGTACTTGGAAAACTTAGAAACATAACTGTGGACGGTTGATTGTGTATGAAACATACTGTCAGATAGACTTTAATCAGTTGCGGCTGTCAAGTCTTGCGGGTGTCTCCGGGAGCACCCATGATTTACTTTTTCTAATGTGAAAATTTAAACTTTTACTCAAACACAAGCATTGTTTGTTTGAATTGTGAATTGCTACTTTGTAAATTCCAAACTTGTTGCCTTTTTAATTAATTGGGATTCAAAAGCTTTTAGAATCAAACTATAATGTAAAGTGTTCTTTATTTTCTGTTGAGTTTTAAGCTTCAGTTGTTTGCTAGATTGATTGTCTTTTAGTGTAAAATATAAATATGTAGCCCATTATTTAATTTTAGCTAGTGAAACAGTTAAATCCACCATTGGTGGCAGTGATACCGACAGTTTAAGGTTAGGCCTCTTTAATTAGGACCGGCGCGCCATCCCCCAATGCTGGGACAGTGCCCATGCTGTGTTAATGAACGTAAAAAGTCATTGTAAACACCGTTGAACCTTAAGCTGAAACTCCACATACACTAGGGAAACCGAGGGGCGGGGGGGGGCTTACAAGCACCTAAGCCGTCGTAGCGACCGCCGTTACATTACAGAGATTATACGACACGTTTAAATGTTTATTAGGAATGTTCTACGGGAGTTTAGTGGTCCCTGGCTATCTCCTCTTTAAGTTTTTACGAAATGTCTTTCTTTATAAAAAGACGTTTGTCTACCCCTGGGAGATAAAGGATAGCCCTGTTTAAACGGTTGTTGGGTATAAGCCATAAAACCTCCCAGCGTTGTATTTTATGTGTAAGTTATGGGGTCTACCTCAAAACCCTTCTGTGTTTAATTTTCATATGTAAACAAGTTGTCTGATATACCTTAAATCAGTCCAGTGGTAATTTGTTAACTTTAAACAGAGCTTATAGTTGCACATACGCTCATAGTACCCTCTATTCCAATCGTTATCGCAAGCTAGGTCCTGAGGAGTGCGCCTTGAGGTTTTTTTCAATGCTTTCCTAAAAAATAAAAATAGCATTCTGTGCATGGCTGACGAGTTAGAGCATTAAATGTTGCGACTATATCATTTAACAGTTAACAATTACAAAAACATAACTTGTACTTTTATATTTTGGTTAAACATTCAAACGGTGTGTACGATATTCCTGCACAGGCAGCGCGGACCACCAACAACATTTATTTCGGTAAAACTAGTGTTTTAACTTTGTAAATTTTGCGTTAATTTAATTTTGCGACAAAATCACAAAAAGATGAACTAAACTTAGCAATTTTATTTTACGTACAATTAGTGTACTTTTAAAACTTGTATTCGATCCAGAGCTAGGAACAAGTAGCTCAAAACCTTTTCCTCACATTTTTCAAGTAAATGGAAAACGACAAACTCTATAGAAGTTGGAACTTTCTATGTTGTTTGATGATTGCATGAATCAAGGGTGTTTCTTTGCAAATTTTAGTTACATGGCTTGGCATACTTGGCATACTTATGTGCACTAACCTTTTGTTGTATGCTTTCATTTGGCGTTCAACAGGAACCCCAAATGAAATCTCCCGTGTGGAGGCATGTAAAGGTAGCATGACAAAATCCTGATTGGTTAGGAGAACTGGCACCAAACATAAAAAAATCAGGGACTCAAATTTTTTTTTCTTAGCGCTCGCTAGCGCTAGGCCTTTTCCAAAAGACCTCCAACTTTAAAATTGTCTATCTCCACGTAAAATGGACTAAATCGACTCTATTTCACCATTTAATAACGCTGAACTCTATCTACCATTCTGCGAAAACAGAACTTTATCCTACTTTGATCTCTACAGCCATTTTAAAAAGTGCTCAAACTGAGCGCCGCTGCACGCAATTCACGTCGCCGTTTTCCATCAAACTTGTAAATAGTTATTTGTATTTCGAATTTCTTACAGGCATGAAGCCGACTAGCTTAGTGTTGTTGTAGGAGGGCCTGCCAATCGGCACTCAACCACATACACGTAAGAGGACCCGTACTCGACGATTTTATTCTATACTAAGGTGACGATTTTAGCAACCATGAAAACTTCGACTGCACTCTTGTTATTATTTGCGGCTGCGATAATACTTTAATTTAATGCGTTTTAGCATTCAAACACAATCTGGTTTATTTTAAACTTTTGCTTAGTACTTTCAAAGCAAGCTTTAACGTACATTTTTTCCATGAACTCTACCTTGTTCAAAAATGGCAAAAAATACTATTTTATTTTACCGGACATTTTACTGTTATATCTTGTATTTTTTTTCAGGGCTCCGACCATAGTAACCTCATCCGAATGTACAGTAAAAGCCTTTTCCTTCTATTGAACAGTTTATTTTATTTTCAGCAACAAACTTCGGCCCCCCCCCCCTTTCCTTCATTAGTTGCGATGCCTAACATCGTAGTTTTAACAAAAAATTATATAGACCTATTCACGTTGTTATGAGTTCAAAACTCGATGCATTTTCCAAGTCAAGGCCTCCCTTGCCCTAAAAGTCGGCAATTCCCTTTGCTCTAGGAGTAGCTCCAATTCCCTTCCAACCAAAATACAGCATTCAATTCCCCCTCCACTCAGAGCAGCCTAGCTCCCTCGTTTATCTGTGCTTTCACTCTCTCATGCTTGAGTGACAGCTTTGCCGGCCTGCCTCAGTCCCTCCCTCTCCAGAGGTTCTCTACCCCACTCCACCCCCCCCCCAAAAAAAAAAGTAGCTCTCCTACAGGGACGCACTTTCCCTCCTCCCTGCAGCCAGGCAGCAGGTATAAAACCTTGCTCCAGAGAAAAATCGATAGCATAGCTCAAGATCTCAAAGGCTAGAGGTAACTACGGCGGTCGGAGAAGATATGTCTTGCCAGTCTGAGTGTTGCCATGCCAGGCAAGGTAGTAGTAGTTCTTAGATAGTAACTAGTTTAAACTTGAATTTTTATTTTGGAACTTTATTTCTAAATTATTAGTCTTAAATTTAAACTTAACTTCTAACTTTGAAAAAATTATGAGTAGTCAAACGACATCGGCATTTCTGGTCTAGGACTCCCATAACTTAAGGGTTTAAGGTCCCCTTACTAAAAAACTGGCTTTTTTTCTTATTTATGTGAACTCAGTGTTCTCTAAATAATCTAAAGATCACCAAGATCTCGCGTGTATTATCGTTGAAGCAGAGCTTTCAAATGGTTGTTTCCATATAATACTAATCTTGATTCAGTTTGATTTTTGAGATTTTAGTGCAAGGGTTGCTAATTTCTTTCAAAAGACTGTTTTACTAATGTAAGGATCATTTTGTAACTCAGAGAGTTGTGATAGCTCAAACCGACTTTTCTAGTCCAAATTATGTAAGTGAAGTTAATTTTAGTTCTACTGCCGATTTCATGTAAATCCTAAGTGAGCTTTACTTTAAAGCTTAAGTTTTTATTCTTGTAACAAACTAGTTACTCAGATTGTAAATTGTCATGTTTTATTAAAATACTAAAGAAAGTTGTTTTAAACGACAGTTTGACTTCCGAGCCAGATTTCATTTGCAAGGGCTAAGTAGGCAATTAAATACACCACCCATCGTGGTGGCAGCGAACCGTGATTAGATAGTACAGAAATTTTTAGTTAGGACTTAGACACTCTACTCCTAACCGTGCAGTAGACACTGCTATGCTGTTTTTCCGAAAAAGTCAAAACAGTCACTTGTGAATACTTGTAAATTAACCGCAACTTCACCAGATGCCGGTGCTAGACAGTAGGCACCTCAAGACCCTGTAAATGTCGCTACACCAACAGCCCAAGAACAGATAGAATTCCGTTTTCCGTGCATGTTGTCAAAACCTGAAATAAGCTGGGCCAGTTACGGTTCAACTTTTTTTTTCATACAGAAACATAATTGGCAATAATTTTTAGTCAAGGACCTATGACCCTTCATATGCAAACAATTTAGCCATAAACTGTTCAATAACAACGCCTACAATTTGCTGGCATGTCTTCTAATCGAAATCATGAAAAATCGACTAATATTTCAGTCACTTCCGGCCATACAATAAAGGTGATAGGCATGACCCGTTCAAATAAACGACTGGAGTGGGACGAAACGTCATTTACCAATAGCTCACGATGCAAGCCCCTTTTTCTCCCCGACTGTATTTCAATAACTGCTTTATGCATTACATGCATAAGCAGTTAAAAAGTTCAGTTCCCCGAATTGTTGATGTTTGGTTTCGGGTATCCGAACCAATCGATTTTGACGGAGGAAGCCTTTATACCCATAAGCAGGTGAGGGGTCGAGGGAGAGATGCAGATCCTGTCCTACACAAAAACATAGCAATAAAAAAATTTTGAACTTTAGCTTTCACCAACTGATGGTTCACTTTATAAAAAATTGGAACATGTTGCTGCTTCAAAAGTTTTTCTCAAAAGCTTTAGGCCTTGTAGCGGCCGAAGCTACAATTCACAAGGTGCTTGTAGCCTCGTCGACATCAATGTGGCTTTGACCTTTAAACTTCTAGTTTGGTGGCGGTTTTTACTTTTACGGAAAACAGCACACATGTACTACTGTCCCAGCATGGGTAACAGAGAGTCATTTGTCCTAACTGTAGGCTAACTAGACAACTTTAAAGGGGGGGTATACGCTGCCACCAGGTGGGTGTTTCTAATTGCAGCCCTAAGTTTAATTATTAAGAGGTTTTCTTAAATAACTAACTCCTGCAATTAATTTCACTAGTAGAAAAACGGGCGTTTTATAAACTCTAGGTTTATTAAAAGGCAAACAAAATATAAACAATTATATTTAGTATCAACTAGTTTTTACAAGAAAAAGGCTTTTAAATTAAAGCACGGCAATTTTTACAACAGGAAAAAACAACAAGAATTTACAATTAAAATTCACTCAAACTTTACATGCGATGCAAAGAGTAAAGACTGCAATTTCGATTAGAAAATGTTTGTGGGACCTAGGGCACCTTGACATGCAAACCGCGGGAATTACATGAAATAAATCTATTTAGTGCAAACCGCGGGAATTAAACAAAAATAGTCAAGATTTTTTCTTAAGTCTGACCTAAGATCAAATCAACAAATCTGTTAGAGCCTTATTATTTGGGTATCCACCATTGAAGTCGCGGCTTCAGCATATAAGTCATCACTTTCAGATTTAGTATTTAGAGTAAATTCATAACTAGAAACACGAAAAGAAAGCTGGTTTTTAGAAAGGGACCAACCTTCACGAATGCGCATTGTGTGGCACTCGCCATTTGGCTGGTAGACATTAAAATGCACTCGCCATTGTCCATTACCTCCTCGCCATGTAAAAACAATTTTCGCAGGTGTGCTACTACTTAATGCATAAATATTGTTTGCATTAACCAAACTCTCCAATCAACTAAAGTGACTACCGACATTGTTGCACACTGGGTTGGAGAGCCCTTGTAATTCTGCACGCAACGCCGCAAACCGCTTGTTTCTAGCTAATACGGTTCCCGAGATATGACAATTTAAGCATCAGGGTTTGTTAATCAGTCGCCATTTTGGCGAGTAGCTCTAAAAACCAAGTCGCCAACTGCTGAATTTTCCTCGCCGTTTGGCGAGTGGCGACCGACATTGGTGAAGGTTGAAAGGGACCGTGAACCCTGACGTTATGGGGGTGGGGGACCAAGAATGCCGACTATGGCGTCACCTCCATAATTTCTCAGTTAAGGTTAGTTTTAACATTAGAACTAAAATTTAGAATGGGGTATTCCGAAATTAAATTTTCTAAGCTAGGACTAGTCAATACGAACCACTACCTTTGCCCGGGATGGCAACATTCGGACGGGACATCTCCTTTACCGACTGGCGTAGCTACCTCTGGCTTCGAGATCTGTTGAGCGTGTGCTGAAGAGTGAGGGAAGTTGGGGCTTTTTATGCTAGAGGCCGTATTCTCGCGACCATAAGCGCGGACGGGTAGGAGAGCTACGATGGTCTGATTGGTGGAGGGCTTGGAGAACAATGGAAAAGACGGCAGAGCAAAGGGTTTCTGCTTAGCGCCGTTTGAAGGAACAACTATGGAACGGAGTGCTATAGGCCAGTTAAGTAACACTCATTGTTTGGAACGTGAAAAAGGCCTTTAATTATTATTGATTGTTTTCTTATTGAACCATGATGTTATGCATCGCGACTATTGAAGGTAAGATCTCAATAAATTCGGTTTTTAACATTGGGAAGCCAGGTTTAGCATTGGGAATTGGTAGCCAAGTCGATTTTCAAGGAACAACTAAGTTTACATAAAAAAACGTGTCCGGGAAAATTCGTAAGTTATTATGTTGCCTAAGCTCCGGTAGTGGTGATGGCAAAAGATTACGTTAAAAGGTTATTATAAAAATAAAAGGTTAAAGTTACCAGCGAATGCTAAAACGCATTTTAAATAGTTAAACAATATTTGCAGCCGCAAAATTGGGTTTAGGATGTCGGACATTTCTCAAATACCGTAAATTGCGTATTAAAAGCCCAGTTGAAGCTAAAGCCCACCCCCTAAAATGCTGTAAAGTCAAAATTATGAAATAGTGGCGCTAAAGTCCATCCCTCAAATTGTTGTTTTTCTACGAAAAATTATCTAAAAGTTATATAATGTGAATAAAGATAGTACTGCTTGCTATGTTTACTGGCCTCTTTTCCCTCCGTGTAATAACAGTGGACTCTTCCTTGGCTCCTAGCACCTGCACACGGCATGGGCATTTCTCACCTAAGCCTCCTCCCTTCTTCACGACAATTAAAAGGATGTAAAAATTGGTCTCTCAGAGATCGTTCAAAAGCTTCGAATTTTATGTATTAGATGTCCAGAAAGGTTAGAAAATTGATAATGCTTGATTTAAAGCCCACCCCCCTATTTTTGCCAAATTAACTACATAAGCCCATGGGTGTTTAATCCAAGATTTACGGTACATTCATGATCGTCACCTTAAATCTACTTAAGAAATGTCAAAACAAAGTGTATGTACATTAAAACTGAGGTTAAGTACCTTCGTAGAGGAAGCCCCTCTTATCAAACACTAAACTAATGTCTTTGGCTTTATGCCTAAGTGAAAAATACAAAGTAAATACAAGTTTTACAAGTGGCGAAAAATGGCGTCTCGTGCGCTACGGTAATTACGGCTTCAGTTTCGTGCGTTTTTCAAATGGATGCTGTGGAAGTTCTAGATGGAATTTTTTGATGTTCTGTTTCAGGGGGGATACGGATAAAGTTCGTAGCTATTAAGATCTTTATAGATAAGACGAATTTGTCCATTTTTCTGGAATTTACAGGTTGTTGAAGTTGGGGTTATTCACGGCTGAAGCGCCGAAAAAAAAAATTGTTCGTTGCCGTAAACGAAGTTTCCCTCAGGTTTTTGATCTTTTGAGTTGAGGTCTCCTCTCAAATCGGGTGAAGAACTCGGGCCTTCTTTACAGCTCCCCACCAAGGAGATTCTATTCGGGGTTTCTGTTGAACTCCACAGTAGAAGCTAAAACAGAAGGGTTAGTGCACACAAGATATGCCAATAACTTGAACTGCCAAGTACTGTACCGTAAATCGTGTATTAAAAAGCCCAGTTGAAGCTAAAGCCCACCCCTTAAAATGCTGTAAAGTCAAAATCATGAAATATGGATTTAACCCTTTCGAGCCTAAGCGACGATATATCGTCGTTGCAATTCCGCTGCGTAAACGCCTACACGACGCTATATCGTTCGCCCACTTCACCGCACTGTTAAAAAAAAATAATCCAATTGCGTACATCGGAGATATAATACCAATTGACTTGGGTATTTTGGAACGTATATTTTCGGTTAATTCCGATTAATATGATTTAATATCATCTTTTTATTACCTTAATCGATGTTATTGTATGTATCCTATGTAGCGCTTGGTTCAAACCATCGTATCTCCGGAACGACGCAACGTACAGCTTCCATCTTGATCGCGTTCGAGAGAGGGGATTCCCAATTTTCTAGCCCGAAAAAAATGACGTAATCAACCCCCACGTCACTGCCTGTATTCCTCAAATCAAATGTGCCGTTTTAACGGACTTTGTTCAAACGCTTCGGCATCACGAGCCATCGCGAGCGCTGATTGGTTCGCTCGCGGCACATGACTCTTCGGCCGTTCACAAGTGACGTCACGCGAAGCGAGTGAAGGTCGCATCCATTGGCGCTAGCAGGAGTGCGTCGCATTGCGGGCAGCCGGTCGCAATGGCTGTCCTACGCGAGTTGGTAGTGGGCTTTCGACGATCGCGAATTTTGAAAGAATAAAACAATTTTAAACAATTTTTACGGTAATAAAATATAAAATAATGATTTCGGAAGTAATAACAGGCGTTGTGACGGAAGAATATCGAGTAGATGTTATCATTCCGAGTACTGTAAGTTGAAACTTTCGTTACCGCTGTTTACGTAGTCGAACTTCAGGATTTTTTTAAATAATGAAAACGTAGGACGATGGTCCCAATTATATTTCTGGCCAATAATTTACAGTATAATTATTATATCTGCGAATTTTTATACTCCTAGACTGCGTAGTTTTTTTTTTACAATTTATTTTCGTGAGGCATGCAACTTGTTCATGGCAGCCATGTTGCGGTCTTAGGCTTTTTCAGCAGGGAAATGAAAAATGGCGTTAGGCTCAAAAGGGTTAAAAGCCCATCCCTCCAATTGTCGTTTTTCTACGAAAAATTACCTATTAAGTTATACGATGTGAATAAAGATAGTACTGCTTGCTATGTTTACTGGCCCATTCTCCCTCCCTGTAGTAATAGTGGACTCTTCCTTTAGCTCCTAGCACCTGCACAAGGCACCGAAGCCTCCTCCCTTCTTCACAGCAATTAAAAGGATGTCAAAATTGGTCTTTCAGATATCGTTCAAAAGCTTCGAATTTTCTGTAATAGATGTCCAGAAAGGTTAGAAAATTGATAATGCTTGATTTAAAGCCCACCCCCTATTTTTGCTAAATTAACTGCATAAGCTCATGGGCGTTTAATCCACGATTTACGATAATCAAAATTGCAAAAATAAAGCGGTATAAATGCATCAGTTTTGAGAAAATACATCTCCAGTTTTGAGGAAATACACCTCCAGGGGATACTTAGTCCTATCCCAAGATCGTTTTACATAGTTTAAAAGAACACTGGTTTTGCAAAAATTAAAATCACCGATTTATATTTTTGGGGGACTAACGTTTTTGTGGCTTAATTTAATTTAAAGCAAAATTAAAGTACAAAAATTAAGAACACTATTTTTGCAACCATTAACTAAATACTGTCCGCGCTGCTTCTGTGCAGAAAAGTCGTACAAGTATTCAGAAAATGTGGCAAAAAACATTTAAATCAAGAAACACACTAGAAATTACAAGTTAATTTTGTTGTTTCGTTATAACAAGTAAATGAGACCGTCTATTGCTCTGGTAATACGTCCCATACGGATTCCGCCTCTGCTCAAGTCTAGTCATTTTTTTATCTGGGATAACTGCGAAATTAACCCTTCGCCGCATTTCAATTAACATAGCCTGTGATAGGGGTGAGAAAATCTAATACTATGGGTACGCCGTAAACGGCCAGCTCTATTTACTGTTAAACTACTCCCACTAGAATGGTTTAAGGTTACCAAACAACTTAGACATAAAAATACAACGCTGGGAGGTTTTGTGGATAAAAACCAACAACCTTGTAACGACAGTGCTAACCTATTTCGCAGAGGGGTAGACAGACGGCTGTTTTTAAAGAAAGCCATTTCGTGGAAAACTTAAAGAGGAACTAATCGGGGACAGATTACAATTCCCGATTAATAACGCGTCGTTACAATCTTTGTAATTATCCTTCCACAAAGGAAGGCGTTGATAATGACAAAAAGAATAAACATTGGCACTAAAATTTAGGTGTACGGGTCCAAAACAGGGATTAACTGGAAGTTGCTTAAGGATGTGCTTCCAACAGACCAAAATGTCATAATAAAGACAAAAATTAATTTTCAGTCAATTTTCACTGAAAACAAATATGTTTGAACAATTCTACTGTTTAACGCTTTCCTTCACATATACGCTTTGTTACGCTTCTACAGGATTCACACACATAGGCATTTTTACGCGTTTCGTGTATCTCGTACTTCAAATTACTGAGACGTAATTATTAAGCAGTTTATTACATTTTTTAAGTCATGGTATTGAAGCTGCCTGGATGTGTTAGGTTACAGCTTAATTTTCAACTGTGATGCACAATTGCGGAGAAACTGCTAATTATCACGAGGAAATGGAGATGACAGTTCTCGAAAATGTCCGTGAAGTAAAGGCTTAAACAAAATACCGGCTAAGTGTGTCGGCATTGACGTGTTTCTTTTCAGGTTTGTACAGTCTCTGAAGTTTAAAATTAAAATTTCAACATGTACTATTTAGTTTTAGTTGCTCCTAGATGGAGCCACGCTTGTATTGGCCTACAACTCATTATTTAAAATAAACTAGCACGGGAAAACACTGGGTTTAGGTTTTCGTTTTCAATTGTAAAAAAAAACTTTTGTTTAGAGAAAAAAACTACATTAGGTTAGGTTTTACAACCTCAGTTTCACTGGGAACACCTATTCAGTACTAGAGCCATAATAATGCATATACTTCCACCCTAGACTGACATAGAATTCACACTAAAACATCGGTCCTATATTTAAAGAGAATCAGAAAAAAAACTGCATTTAATTTAAATTAAACTTAGGCAAACTGATTTTACCAAATTCGGGGTAAAAATTAAAACAATCAACAGAAGCACATTTTATAACGATCTCGGGTTGGATAGATTTACAAGTTTCTAGCTTTAGGCTAGGTTGCGATTTGCTTCGGGCAACAAGCCAACTTGAGAAGCTGGTTTCACTAAATTCCGGTTTTCCGGACATGGACAAATGGCTGCTTACATCACTATCTGAAAAGCTGCGTTTTAACTCTTTCTTGACACTTTGACGACGCTGTAGCCAATCATGAATCGTTGGGGCGTGGTCAGTTTCCACTTGCTGCTGTGGTACACGACGCGGGCTAGAGGAATTTTTAATGAGTTCCCTCTCATTCAAAAGTTTTGCCCGGGGTGGCCGAACGACGATAAGTTGGCGCTATGAGGGCACTTGTGGCTTGACCAATCCCGCAGGATGTGGGGGGTCATTCCCGTCGGTACGGGCCTAAGTCTGTTTACGTTTGCGCGAGCGTCTCTTAGATTGGCTCGTGCCATTGTCTGCAGTATCAGACTTCGTCGGGGGCGTTGCCATACGAGCGGCGTCAAGGGCAGGTTCACGTAAAAGGTTTAAGGCATAACTCCGTTTACACCCAGTACAGTTTCGAAAATTGCACTAACGGCCGAAGAAATACAAGCTACTGTTTTCAACTTCCTACCATCAGATAATTTTAAACATAAGTTAACCTGTGGTAACCTGTGGTTCACTGTTTAAAATAGTCTGGCACCTGACTGATGTTTTAAACGTGGCCAATTTCTGGCCAGTCTAGAGCTGACAATATTTACACAACTGCCGGAATCGCAAAGAGTTTAACTTTACGTTGGCCTACGAAACCATTTACGGTACTAGACTGCAAAATTTCTTGGCATTTTTACCTACAGGAAACATGCATTAGCTTGCTCTGGGACTTTTTGGTTAAGTTCGGGGCATCTATTGCGCAGGTGCGAAAAGGGTCCGCACTCATAGCACGATCTAACATTAGCTTGTCTAGGGTTAGGTTTTAAACTGTCACTGTCAGTAGTGGCGGAGTCCCCACTTGTGAAGTCCGGTAAGGGCGCTGCAGGACCGGCCGATTTAGCTGCAGTCTGATAACTCCTGTTACCACCCCGGTTGTTAGATGATGCTTTAGAAGCATTACTAGACGTCTGGACACTAGGTTGTGTCTTGTTCGTTTTCAAAGAAACGTCAACTGCAATTTGTTTACTGCGAGTTGTAAACTCGTCACAGAGTTTTGCTGCCTTGGCTAAGGTCCCAGTTTTAATTTGGTCGAGGAGCCATTTGCGGAGCGCGATGGGGCAGGCTTTCGTGAATTGTTCGAGCAGAATTAAATTCACTAACTGGTTATAGCTTTTATTTAGTTTAGCTAGTGAGACGCAACGGAAAAACAAGGTTTCCAGTTCAAACGCATAATCGTGATACAATTGTTCAGGCGATTTTTCTAGGGAACGAAACTGGGTTTGCACGGACTCTTTAGTTTGTACAAACCTGTCAAGAAGTTTAGTCTTACCAATCTCATAATCTCGCATGTTAGCATCTTGGAGTTGACCACACACTTTGATTAACACTTCCCCTAAGAGAGGTTGTAAACCGACGACCCATTATCCTTTGGGAATCTTTTGCATTAACGTCGTTCTTTCAAATATTTCCAAAAAACTGTTAATCTCTGAGTTGGGCGTCCATTTGTTTACTAAACGTACAATATCGGCAATTTTACCAGGTTTGCTTACTGGAATTCTAGGTGAGGTAGGGGTTACTGTACCACTGGATGGGCCAGAACTAGCAGAATTTAGCCTAGCTAATTCGATCTGCTTATCGAGCTTTTGTAGCTCTTGAGCGTTAGAGCGTTCTCTAATTCGCGGTTCACGGTCACATATTCGTGCCTCTTGGTCAACTAAAGCAAGTTCATGTGCTCTGCGTTTATCTGCATCAGCAACTTTAAGAGCTTCTAATTTTAACTCTTCAGCCTTTAAGAATAATTCGTTTTCTTTAAGAGCAATTTCTTTTTTAGCTTGAAAGTCTCTACGTTCGATAGTACTTTCTAGAGTATCGGCAAGTTCAGTTAAAGTAACTTCGTTATCGTCAACTGCATCTCTTCAACTTATAAGGGAAATCTCTTTGGATTCGCTTACTGCTAGTCCCAAGTCTAAACAAACAGGCTTTCTTTAGGCTCTTTGTTTTTCAGACTATTTCGTCAAAAGTTGCCATTTTGGAAAATTTTAACTTTATGTTCAAAAATACAACTTGTATAAATGAAATACGGAATTAAAATGCAGCCGCAAAATTAATTCAAACTTTAAGTTAAGACTGAGCACGAATTTAAACGTTTCTAATCCTTATCCAGTAAGCTTTAGCAATAGATACACTTTTCAACGACCCCTAGCTTTGGTGTATAAATAATTAAAATACATAAATGCTTCCAACTATAACACTAGGCATGGCAGGCCAAAGCATATCCCATGCACACTTACCCTGAAAACACAATCGCTGTGCGGTCAGTCTATCCACTTCCAGTCAATCGTCCCACCGTCGATTGATGACACCGGCTCCACGGGCATTGTAGTATAATGTCTCTGGCTCACAAAACTGCAGCGATGGTTGGCTTACCCACGGCAGTCGTCTGTGCAGGAGCTCCTCGTCCGCTGCTGGCTGGCTTATCCTCACAGGTCGGGGTTTGATGCTCGCATCTCGGCTGGGCAGGCGTCTACTCCGTGAAGCTGCTTTTCCAGTCGTTTGGCTCCAGGAACGGCATTGTTCCCCCGGCCGGAGGGGGGGGGGGGCATTGATTTGTAATGGCAATGCAGGCGTCTTTTTCGGGTGACTATTTTGACGGAGTCAAGGACATCGTTTTCTTGCAACTCTCGTCTGAGTTGCTGTAAACAAATTGAAAAATTGTTCAATTGTAGTAGCATGGCAGGGGGGAAACGCTTGACGGGAACAGCACCTGTTCATCCCACCGCTGCCACCAAATTGTAGCGGCCGTAGCTACGATTCTCAACCACCAAATTGTAGCGGCCGTAGCTACGATTCTCAAGGTGCTTATAGCCTCATCGACATCAATGTGGTTTTGACCTTTAAACTTCTAGTTTGGTGAAGGTTTTTACTTTTACGGAAAACAGCACACATGTACTACTGGCCCAGCATGGGTAACAGAGAGTCATTTGTCCTAACTGTAGGCTAACTAGACAACTTTAAAGGGGGGGGGGGGGTATTCGCTGCCACCAGGTGGGTGTTTCTAATTGCAGCCCTAAGTTTAATTACTAAGTGTTTTTTTTTAAATAACTTGACTCCTGCAATTAATTTCACTAGTAGAAAAACGGGCGTTTTATAAACTCTAGGTTTATTAAAAGGCAAACAAAATAAAAACAATTAAATTTAGTATCAACTAGTTTTTACAAGAAAAAGGCTTTTAAATTAAAGCACGGCGATTTTTAGAACAGGAAAAATCAACAAGAATTTACAATTAAAATTCACTCAAACTTTACATGCGATGCAAAGAGTAAAGACTACAATTTCGATTAGAAAATGTTTGTGGGACCTCGGGAACCCGTTATGACATGCAAACCACGGGAATTACATGAAATAAATCTATTTAGTGCAAACCGTGGGAATTACACAAAAATAGTCAAGATTTGTTTCTTAAGTCCGACCTAAGATCAAATCAACATATCTGTCAGATCCTTATTATTTGGGTATCCACCATTGAAGTCGCGGCTTCAGCAAATAAGTCATCACTTTCAGATTTAGTGTTTAGAGCGGCAAATTCATCACTAGAAACACGGAAAGAAAGCTGGTTTTCAGAAAGGGACCGTGAACCCTGACGTTATGGGGGTGGGGGACCAAGAATGCCGACTATGGCGTCACCTCCATAATTTCTCAAAGTTAAGGTTAGTTTTAACATTAGAACTAAAATTTAGAATGGGGTATTCCGAAATTACATTTTCTAAGCTAAGACTAGTCAATACGAACCACTACCTTTGCCCGGCATGGCAACATTCGGACGGGACATCTCCTTTACCGACTGGCGTAGCTACCTCTGGCTTTGAGATCTGTTGAGCGTGTGCTGAAGAGTGAGGGGAGCTGTGGCTTTTTATGCTAGAGGCCGGATTCTCGCGAAACGAGGATGGGTAGGAGAGATACGGGGGTCTGATTGGTGGAGGGGTTGGAAAACAATGGAAAAGTCGGTAGAGAAAGGGGTTTTTGCTTGGCGCTGTTTGAAGGAACAACTATGGAATTGAGTGCTAGAGATAGGCCAGTTGAGTTACACCAGGAGGAAATTAATAAAGCATACGCAGTATGCGGGGAGTAGCTTACTTGGATGATTCCGCAACCGGCATTTACCGTTTGCCCTGCCATCGTGCGGCAGATTTTGGCTCTACGACTAATAGCTGCGTTGGTCGCCAGATGTCGAAACTGGTATTGAGCGACAATATTTAAAGTTACGTTTTGTGAAGTTTAATGTAATTATTATTTTTACTCCAAAAATGGTGTATTATAGTTTATCCTGTTTTGTACAAGATTCGGATTTTGTAAAATCTAGCCAATCCCAAACAGTCTAGTAAAGCTACGTTGGGCCATGGTTTGAGCTCACGTTTTGGCCAATTCGACGGAGAACAACAATGGCGTCATTGTCTATCGCTTTGCCGACGAACGTTCGTTGTAACTTGCGCGTATTGACAATTCGGGTAGATATATGAAACAAATCACAACGCTGACGAGTGAGGTAAATCATTCTAGAACCGCCGAAAAATCTCGAAATGTAGTTTACTGCGACAGATACTTAAAATCCACTCGAAAAAACACGGCATTTCAGTGGTTAGGCTTAGCCATTAACGGGTGTTACAAGTCAAGGAGGATGGTTGCCCGTCATGAAGGCTTGTGGAAAGCGAGATCGGATTGAATAGAATGGCTGCGTGATACAGATCGAAGCTATAATTCATTGGTTTAAACTATAAGTCAAAGTACGTGGAAGTTCAATTTAAGAACTACGTCAGCAAACTACCTTCTCATTCGGCTACGCGAATTTTGTAGGTCAAGAAGAAATGAATCTGTAAACTTTGTTTATTATGTCATCCACTCATTCTCCGAGCTCGTGCTAATTACAAACCACAGGTCTTTTAAAATATATACACGCTATAGTTTATTTAAATTAAATAAACGTCTCGTTAGCACGTCTGTACGTTCCGTCAATTAAAAGAGCAAAGTTTTAAAAACTCCCGTCGTAGCACCCAGGCACCGTATCACGTGATATCCAGTCTGTGCTTCCTTGTAGTTTAAAAAAAATGCCGTATAATTATAAGGCCACTAAATCAGGGCCGTAGTTACCCAGTGGGGGGAGGCAAGAAAGACTGAAGAGGGTGTAAAAGAGCTTATGCAAGTATAATTTTCTTTTCATATTTTTTTTAAAGTCGTTTTCGTTTAA
>JAHWFP010089855.1:24073-41170 GCA_023313725.1 Lithobius niger
TGCCTCCTATGTGGAATTTTATTGTGCATGCTGAAGGGAGCGTAAAAATGTGTAATTTGCACCCCCCTCCCATTTCCAGGAAAATGTTTATTTACGCCGCTGGTTGTAGGTAGTCTAACAGTTCCTTCCTAAAGCACCGAACAGAGCGAACCACTGTTAGAGACAGTTTGGATCCAAACTTGACGTCGCGCGGGCGTAGTGATGTTGCATCAGCCGTTCAGCACCTTCCTAAACTACAACACAGCTCAACAGGCTCAGCAAAGTATTCGATATGTCATACCTTCACCGCAACCAGACTTGGCTAATGGATTTGACCAGGATTGGCTAATAGATGTGACCAGGCGAGAGCAATGCCAAATTGCGAACCATTTCAGGGAGGTGGTTTGCTGGGGTAGAAGTTTGAGCATGCGCGAGCTAACAGTTTTAACGAAACAGATTCATCGCTGACGATGTTGACGTCAATCAAGCCGCATCAACACGGATATTACCAGGGAATGTGCCAAACTGTCACCAACAGTGGTGCGTTTGGTTCGCTCTGTTTGGTCGTTTAGGAAGGTACCGTAATAATGCAGTTTGACTGTGGGGTAGTTGGTTGCCATCAGTGCATAGGATGAATGCTGCAGGGCTACAGATGAGGCAGCAGTTTAATGGGCTATCGAATTAATGCACGATTAGAATGGCGTATTACGTTAGGTTTAGCTACTTAATAAAATACGTAATAATATATAAAAGTTGTTCGTTTGTAAATAAAGACTTATCTCATAGCAATCACATAACCGCTAAGTCCATCAAGCTCTCATTGGATTCTGGGGGGGGGGGGGACCATTGTTCACATGCGTGCTTAACCAGTGTTCAGAAAAAAAAACCGCCGTTCGCTTTCCAAACCACAGAGGCACGTCACAAAATACGAGAAGGATGGACTGCCGGCCTAGCAATGCCACAACCGCTAAGCCGCCCCCTGTCCATCGAGCTTTATCTGGTGGGGGTTGGGGTGGGGGAGATTGTTTACACGCGTGTCTAAGCAGTGTTAAGAAGAAAAAAACGACGATCACTTCCCAAACGGTGAGAACAGATAGCGAGCGTCGTCTGCTCAAAACAAACAAAGATTGAAGCTGCGAATTGAAACTGGGAAAAAAAAAACTCCCGTTCACTTTTCAAACGGTGAAAGCAGAATGCGAGCGTCGTCTGCTCAAGGCAAACTGGGTTTGAAGCTGCGTTCGTCGCTCACTATTAGTGGAGCGATGATCGCAGCTATCTCAGCTGGTTTGCATCTGCTACGTCAGCCTTCCCCCTAAAATGCGAATGTGTTCTGCTCTCTGATTGGTTAAAGCGATATCGCCTTCTGATTGGTTGGAAGTCGAGTGAGCTGGTTCGAAGAACGAAAATTGTGTTTCGTTGGAACTTACAAACCTGCTGTACGACACTGGCCCACTTTAAATCAAATGTAAGCAAACTAATCTGCGTAAATTTAAGCATATAAACCAAAATCAAGCATGTAACTTAATTTCTAAAGCATAAACTGAAATAATCTACAGAATTGACAAGAAAATGTGATATTTTCGCTTAGGCTGGGATTTACGTGCTGTGGTGAAGCCCCATTCCAAAACGACAAGTGCCGGTTACTATGGCCGGTAGTTAGAGTTGTGTACTCCCCGTTTCATTTCCTCCTGGTTACACTCATTGTTTGGAACGTGAAAAAGGCTTTTAATTATTATTGATTGTTTTCTTATTGAACCATGATGTTATGCATCGCGACTATTGAAGGAAAGATCTCAATAAATTCGGTTTTTAACATTGGGAAGCAAGGTTTAGCATTGGGAATTGGTAGCCAAGTCGATTTTCAAGGAACAACTAAGTTTACATAAAAAAACGTGTCCGGGAAAATTCGTAAGTTATTGCTCCGGTAGTGGTGATGGCAAAAGAGTACGTTAAAAGATTATTTTAAAAATAAAAGGTTAAAGTTACCAGCTAATGCTAAAACGCATTTTAAATAGTTAAACAATATTTGCAGCCACAAAATTGGGTTTAGGATGTCGGACATTTCTGAAATACATCCATGATCGTCACCTTAAATCTACTTAAGAAATATCAAAACAAAGTATCTATAGATTAAAACTAAGGTTAAGTACCTTCGTAGAGGAAGCCCCTCCTATCAAACACTAAACTAATGTCTTTGGCTTTATGCCTAAGTGAAAAATACAAAGTAAATACAAGTTTTACAAGTGGCGAAAAATGGCGTCTCGTGCGCTACGGTAATTACGGCTTCAGTTTCGTGCGTTTTTCAAATGGATGCTGTGGAAGTTCTAGATGGAATTTTGATGTTCTGTTTCCGGGGGAATACAGCTAAAGTTCGTGGCTATTAAGAGCTTAATAGATGAGACGAATTGGTCCATTTTTATGGAAGTTACAGGTTGTTGAAGTTGGGGTTTTTCACGACCGAGGCGCCGAGAAAAAAAAATTGTTCGTTGCCGTAAATGAAGTTTCCCTCAGGTTTTTGATCTTTTGAGTTGAGGTCTCCTCTCAAATCGGGTGAAGAACTCGGGCCTTCTTTACAGCCTACAGGTTTGGGGTAATATTAAGAAATCTTGAAAACCTCTAAGGTTAGTCTACTTTGGGTTTTACTACATCAACTTAGTTTCATGATGACGCTTACCAAAAGTTCTAACAATACTACTGTATTTTTACCATGGGCGAATTTTTGGTGAAATATATAAATTTTTTTTTTGCAAAGTTGTTATCTTCACCAGGTACAGAACAAACTACAACAGTTCACCAACGATCAGCCCATGTTTAGCAGCTTATTTTAACGATCATCATGTTTGAAACTTGCGCTTATTATAAGGTTCGACATTCGTAGTGTCAGAGCTAGGAACTTCAGATTCTACGGAGAATCTATGGAGTAGATTCTTCCACTTTGTCTCGAGCTCAAAGAAAATTTAAATTGGAGAAAATTCAGTTGATATGTTGGCCCATGATCCAAATGCTACCATTCCCAACCGGCTTGTAAACAGCGGTACATGTAATTCAGGATGCTCCATCTCCTACATTGGTGAGACGAAACAGAGTTTACGTTAGGCTGAATGAACACCTTATACAGGGTGTCAGAATGGTCATAACTTACATGGTATGTAGTACTCATCTAGACGAACAAAAAAGTCCATATAAACATAGGTCCGGAATTGACGGGTTTCCAAGATCCAGTGACCTTTGTTCCACAAAACACACATATTTTCAGCCAACATTCAGGGGCAGCGAGCTAAATCCAGAAACATAAAAAAAACAATGTCTCTTAAAGACAAGTGAAATAATCCCCAGCTTGGAAGTAAGCGGTGGTGTTTACCCCCTTTACCTTAAAGCGGTAGAAGCGTCTTCTTAGTATTTTGTAAGAAAGCCAGTTCACACAAGACACTGCGCTCTTTTGGGATTCACTCTACTACATTCAGCATGCCACACCATGCTGGCACCCGCTGGAGGCTTAAAAATAAGTAATGCCTCAGCAATGCAAAATGCTGAGTACGTGCCCCGCAAGAGACGAATTTAGTTGTGTGAAGTCACAGAGGCCAATAACTTGACCCGAGAAGCGTGCGGCACGAGCGGCGCACAAGACCACCACCACCACCAACTCGCTTGTTCGCTGCTGCCCTCGGCCGTCTGCTCTCGGATCAAGTGACTGGCCCCTGTGTGTGAAGTCAGTGGTGTGAGGACATATACAGCCATGATCCATTCGTGATAAGTCACTAGTTTCTTTTCCTAAGAAACCTACAAAACGAAAACTCACTGGAAACAAACTTATGGGAACGTAAGGAGGTACTGGTTGAATCCTGAAAAGATGCAGAGCGATTCTCCACGACATCACAACAGATGTTCAAAGTGGCCGCCATTTGCCTGGATGCATGCCTCCGCTCTTCTGCTAAGGGATGCACGGATTCTCTCGCATAGTCCTTGGTTTTGCGTCACTTGCTGAAATGCAGCTTCAACTTGTTGCCGCAGTTGTGCCTCGGTTTCAATGTTTCTTGAATACACGAGTCCCTTCACGTAGCCCCAGATGCAAAAGTCCAATGGGTTCAGCTCTGGTGGTCGGCCTCGGCCAGTCCATCTCTCTCTAAACAGTTCATTGAGGTGTTGCCTGACAGCAAGCTGGGAGTGGGCTAGTGCCCCATCGTGCATGAGCCACATCATCTGACGTGTCATGAGTGGGACATTTTCGAGTAGGCCAGGTAGGTCATCTCGCAGGAAGGTGAGGTATGAATCCCCAGCAAGCCTGTTGGGTAAAACATGCGGCCCTATGAGAACATCCCCTACGATACCAGCCCACACATTGATGGACAACTGACGCCGTGATTGCAGGATCGCGTGGGGATTTCCATCAGCCCAAACATGGGTGTTATGGAATTTGACAATTCCATCACGGGTAAAGCCAGCTTCATCAGTAAATAACACATTATGCAAGAAGAGAGGGTTAGCAGTGCAATGCTGATTGCAGCCACTGGCAAAATTCAGCCCGTACCGGATCGTCGTTTTCGTCTAGGGCTTGCACTCTCTGCAGGTGGTAAGGACGCAGCAATTGTTCATGAAGGATTCTCCAGACAACATCATGGTTTACATTTTCTGCTGCGGCAATCCGCCGTGTGCTCCTTCCCGGGTCCTCGTCAACTCTCTGTAGCACTCGCTCTTCCAGTTCATGAGTTCGGACCGTTCTTGGTCTTCCATCTCGTGGAGCGACCTCGAATGAGCCACGCTCACACAGACGTGAGTGGATCCTTGCAAACATACGATGGTCTGGATGCCTTCTGTTTGGATAGGTCTCAGCGTACAACCGTGCAGCTTCCGCTGCATTTCCATTGGCCCGGCCATACATGAAATGCAGTCTCTTGATTGGTATGGTTAACAGACATTGTGCTCTGGCAATACGTACAAACACATAACCAGACACGGTAATTGTGAGATGTACTTGTGCTCAACACATGGGGAATGTCTGGGCACAGCTCATGAAGTGGGGATTTGTCACTTGTCCTTAAGAGACATTGTTTTTTATGTTTCTGAATTTAGCTCGCTGCCCCTGAATGTTGGCTGAAAATGCGTGTGTTTTTGTGGGACAAAGGTGAGTGGATCTTGGAAACCAGTCGATTCCGGGCCTATGTTTGTATGGACTTTTTTGTTCTTCAGGATGAGTACTACATACCATGACTTTTCTGACACCCTGTAGACACCAAAAAAGCTACATGAAAAACAGTTTAGCAGCACCCAAGTTAACACCAAGCGAAAACAACGATCGTCATATTACTGTGAAAGTTCGTCAAATTAGAGTCACAATTCCGAGAATTATGGAAAATATTACCGCTAAACTTCACAACGAAGACACTTTCAATGTCTTACGAATTTTTAATGGCAAACCGCCAGCTTCCTCAGGCACTTTTGCCAAAGTATCGGCCTCTTTACACCCACATCGTCTGCTACGAATTTCTCACCGCCAACATCTTCTGCTACGAATTCGTAACTTCCACTCCTCGCAGCCTCCCGTATTTCATGGGCAGCGCGTTCACTAGCTCGTCAAGCTTCCACTGTCGGCCAAGCTGTTGTTTCAGGTCCCTTCCAATGATGAAAATCTGTCGCAAGTGGAACTGGATGAAGATGAACTGAGTGTTTTGAATTTGGATTGGAAATTCATTCCGGTGGGGAAAAAAGTAGATTTGAATGTTAGAGCTAACCTGGAGGCTGATGTGGAAGAAATATTGCATGGTTATACCTGGGCACCAGAAGTGAGACTCCAAATTCAACATCTGTTGGTGAAAAAACCACCAAGAGGCAAACCCAATATTAGTGTAAGGCAAGCTGAAGCAGTTAGGTGGCTAAGAATGAATAGTGAAATTGTGGTGTGCAGGGCTGATAAAGCTAATAAGACTGTAGTGTTAGATAAGGAAGATCATGATGAGAGAATTAAAAAGGAATTGGAAGAATCAGGAATGTACGTGAAGAAAGAAGGGGATCAGGGAAATGGGCCTATTATAAACCTGAAATTTGGGATTGAAAGGCTTATGAAGGAAGACCACCTGTAAGAGGAGATGCAAAAACTGCTGCCGAAGATGCCCCAAAAACTGCCTTCAGTTTTCGCCCAAATAAAGACCCATAAAGAAGGAGCCCCATGGAGAGTTATAACGTCAGCAAAGGAGGGATGACCCAAGAGTTGGACTGGGAGGTGGCAAAGCGACTACAGAAGTATGTGCGAGGTGACAGTAGGTTGAAAAAGACTGAAGAGTTGCTTGACGAGGTGCGGACGTGAGACTGGATGAGGATGAAATCATTATGTCGTTTGACGTGGTAGGCCTATTTCCTAGCCTGTCACATAGACTGATTCTGGAAATGTTGGCATTGTCGAGACGGAGGTGGGAGGTTCCAAGGAAAGATATTAAGAAAGATCGTTCGTTTTTGCTGAAGGTTTCGCTGTCACATATCTATGTTGAATTTGGCGGTAACATCTACTGGCGAACTAGAGGAGCGCCGATGATACTCTAGTTCGCCAATAATGGCTGAGCTTGTCATGCAACATCTGGATGAAATGGTTTTAAAATCAGGATTGAGTGTAAGGATCTGGAAACGGTTCGTGGATGATGCGTTGGCAGTGATGAAGAGGAGGAACTTAGAAAGACTTTTGTAGAGGATTAATACCTGGAGAGAAGGAATTGAGTTCACGCTGGAATAAGAAAAGGACGGGAAGCTGGCATTTTTGGACGTGATGTTGAAGAGGAGTGACGAAGGAAGAAGTGAATACGAACCGTATAGGAAGTCAATGTTGACGGAAAGAGGGATTGATTATAGATCGGGGCACCCAAAGGCACAATTGAAGGCGATTGCAAAGAATGAGTTCAGAAGGGTAGCCAGGAATTCGAGTTACAGAGTGACCGAAGATTGGCACATGGAAGAGACGAAAGAAAGGTTTTTAAAACTAGGGTACCCAGGCGGACTTTTAAATGATATGCGAAAGAAAGTGGTTGACAGTGAGAAAAGGAATAAGAGAGAAACACAGAAGGAGGAAGGAGAAAGAGGGCCGAAAGTGGTTCTCACACATCTTGAAGGGGTTAGTGAACCAATAAAGCGGGTGTTGGACAAGTGTGGCTTTACAACCTACCTTAAAAACACGGATAACATCAAAAAAACTGACGAAAGGAAGGATGAGGAAAAAGAGGGAAAATGAAGGAAGAATGCTAAAGAAGACACAAAACCTGAAGGATGAAGAAATGATAGGAGTGAAGAATGTTCGTGAAGGCATCTACAAGATACCATTCAGAGACTGCGATGCCGTATATATAGGAGAGACAAGGAAAGAAGTTAGGACGAGAATGGGGTAACACATGGCCAATGTAAGAAACGGGAAGGAAAACAACGGCATCGCAGCTCACTGCATGGAGTCTAAGCATAGTATTGGATGGGAGAAAGCTGAGATGCTGGTGACTTCAAATTCTAAGAATGACAGGCATCCGAGATGCTTAGAATCGATAGCCATACGATTGCATGAAATTGGAGGTGTGTCATTGATGAACATTTAAGGGCCTGCATTTCCCCAGGTTGAAAACATCATTGGAAGGGACCTGAAACAACAGCTTGGCCGACAGTAGAAGCTTGACGAGCTAGTGAACGTGCTGCCCACGAAATACGGGAGGCTGCGAGGAGCGGAAGTTACGAATTCGTAGCAGACGATGTTGGCGGTTAGAAATTCGTAGCAGACGCTATGGGTGTAAAGAGGCCGATACTTTGTCAAAAGTGCCTGAGGATGATAGCAGGTTGCAGGAGCATATTAAGGAGAGACTGGAGTGGACTGAAAGAGTGTCTGTTGAAAGACATATGGTGAAGTTGAAGAGAATGGGGGTGCATGAAGAATCATATCAGAGGGCAAGGGAAGAAAGAAGGAGGAGGACACAAACTGAGTTCCAGGAGGAAATGGAGGACGTGGGAAGAGAAGCGAATAAAAAGAAGGACTTTCCATTTGTTGAAAATCTGTCGAAAGTGGAACTGGATGAAGATGAACTGAGTGTTTTGAATTTGGATTGGAAATTCATTCCGGAGGGGGAAAAAAGTAGATTTGAATGTTAGAGCTAACCTGGTGGCTGATGTGGAAGAAATATTGTGCGATTTAAACCTGGGCACCAGAAGTGAGACTCCAAATTCAATATCTGTTGGTGAAAAAAAAACCACAGAGTCAAACCCAATATTAGTTTAAGACAAGCTAAATCAATTAGGCAGCTAAGAATGAATAGTGAAATTGTGGTGTGCAGGGCTGATAAAGTGAATAAGACTGTACCGTTAGATAAGGAAGATCATGATGAGAGAATTAAAAAAGAATTGGAAGAATCAGAAATGTACGTGAAGAAAGAAGGGATCAGCGAAATGGCCCTATTATAAACCTGAAATTTGGGATTGAAAGGTTTATGAAGGAAGGCCACCTGTCTAAAGAGAAGATGCAAAAACTGCTGCCGAAATAGCCCAAAAACTGCCTTTAGTTTTCGCCCAAATAAAGACCCATAAAGATCTAAGGAGCCCCACTGAGAGTTAGAACGTCAGCAAAAGGAGGGATGGCCTAAGAGTTCGACTGGAAGATGGTAAAGCGAGTACAGAAGTATGTGCGAGGTGACAGTAGGTTGAAAAAGACTGAAGAGTTGCTTGACGAGGTGCGGGACGTGAGACTGGATGAGGATGAAATCCTAGTGTCGTTTGATGTGGTAGGCGTATTTCTTAGCCTGTCACATAGACTGATTCTGGAAATGTTGGCATTGTCGAGACGGAAGTGGGAGGTTCCAAGGAAAGATTTTAAGAAAGATCGTGCGTTGCTGAAGGTTTTGCTGTCACATATCTATGTTGAATTTAGCGGTAACATCTATTGGCGAACTAGAGCGCCGATGGGATACTCTAGTTCGCCAATAATGGCTGAGCTTGTCATTCAACATCTGGATGAAATGGTTTTAAAATCAGGATTGAGTGTAAGGATCTGGAAACGGTTCGTGGATGATGTGTTGGCAGTGATGAAGAGGAGGAACTTAGAAAGACTTTTGCAGAGGATTAATACCTGGAGAGAAGGAATTGAGTTCACGGTGGAATAAGAAAAGGACGAGAAGCTGGCATTTTTGGACGTGATGTTGAAGAGGAGTGACGAAGGAAGAATTGAATACGAACCGTATAGGAAGCCAATGTCGACGGAAAGAGGGATTGATCATAGATCGGTGCACCCAAAGGCACAATTGAATGCGATTGCAAGGAATGAGTTCAGAAGGGTGGCAAGGAATTCGACTGACAAGAGTGACCGAAGATTGGCACATGGAAGAGACGAAAGAAAAGTTTTTAAAACTAGGGTACCCATGAAGACTTTTACATGAAATGCGAAAGAAAGTGGTCAGTGAGAAAAGGGATAAGAGAGAAACACAGGAGGAGAAAGGAGAAAGAGGGCTGAAAGTAGTTCTCACACATCTTGAAGGGGGCTAGTGAACCAATAAAGAGGGTGTTGGACAAGTGCGGCTTTACAACCTACCTTAAAAACACGGATAACATAAAAAAATTGACGAAAGGAAGGATGAGGAAGAAGAGGGAAAATGAAGGAAGAATGCTGAAGAAGACACAAAAACTGGAGGATGAAGAAATGATGGGAGGAGTGAAGAATGTTCGTGAAGGTGTTGTAACGGCGGATGCTACGACGGGGTAGGTGCTTGTAACATCGCCGGTCGCCTGGTGTAACTAGATTTTCTTACTATTACTTTTGGGTGCTTTTTGTTTCAAACAAGCACAACAGCTACAGTCCCGGCGTAGGGAATTGAGCTACACATGTCCTAATATTGTAGGCTAACTGTAATAATAAGCGGTAACGCTGCCACCAAGGTGGGAAAATTAGGCTAGCTAAGCTAAGTTTAAGAGAATTGTCTTAATTTCTTACTTCTAGCGAACGACGGACGAATAAACCAACTGGGTTTTAAACTCCTGGTTTTATTTTTGAACAAACATGTTAAAAATCAAAACGCACTTTACATTTACATTTGGCAAATTTATAACTGAATTAGTTTATAAATAACTCGGGGAATTTATAATAAAATTCAACACTAGAACAAACACGATGTTCAGTTAAAACATTTTCAAATAGAAAAAGTGATTTGTATAGGCACAAGGGGATTTCGCAAAAGAGCCCTCTAAATTATAAACAGCCTCGGCTGATATATAATGGTAGACCTGTTTTTACAGTTTTGTTTCTACGTGAATTAACAAAGCATTAAACCTCCCAGAGTTGCTGTTGATAAGTCAACTCCTTAAATTACAGAGCCGCAGCTACCTATAAAGTGGATCCGAGCGAATAATCAATGAAACATCTCACGAGATCAAACCGTCCTTTCTTTACTTTAAACTGCGTTTAAAAAAACATTAAAAAAAGCTGGTTTTTAATAAGGGATCGTGAACCCTTAAATTACGGCCGCCAACGTCCGAAATGCCGTTTGGCTTGACGCACCATAAATTTACTTTCTAAAGCTACGAGGTTAAGTTAAGTTTAAACTATAAATTTTGAATGTAAATCCAAAAATTAAACTTTTAAAGCTAAAATAAGTACGATACGAACCACCACCTTTGCCCGGCATGGCAACAATCGGACCGCGGCATCTCCACTCCCGACCGGCGTAGTGACCTCTAGCTTTGAGAATCCTTGAGCTGTGCTAATGAGTGTTTCTGGGTTTGGGGTTTTATACCCATTACCGGAAGTTGGCGCGGACGCCGAGGATAGCTTCGGAGGGGATGAGCAGGGAAGAGGAGTCGGACATCTGGAGGAGGAGAGACTGACCCAAATCGGCCGAGCTGTCACTACCGGAAGTTGGTGTGGCAGCGCGGACGACCGGGGTAGCTTGAGCGCTCTGACTGGCTGACGGAATTGAAGCAGTGTTTTGGTTGGATGGATTCGAATTGACAAAGGGAATCGCCGACTTGGAAACTTAGAGGCCAGGTTTGAAAAGTGCAAGTGAGTTTTCAACTCATAACAACGTGATTTTTAGGCCTATTAAAATAAACTACGATGTTATGCATCGCAACTATTGAAGGGGGG
Organism: Lithobius niger; assembly: GCA_023313725.1. Taxonomy (NCBI): domain Eukaryota; kingdom Metazoa; phylum Arthropoda; class Chilopoda; order Lithobiomorpha; family Lithobiidae; genus Lithobius; species Lithobius niger. The sequence goes on from JAHWFP010089855.1 coordinate 35,139, forward strand.
GGTAGGGGGAACGAAGTGTAATGCACAGAATTATTATTCGACTTTGGGAATGAAACTGCTATATACAAGGCATGTTTTTAACGAAGGAAAGCTAGTTTGTGTACGTTTTCAGAGGTTCACTACGGTCGGAGCTTGGATGGAGATGCTATAAAAAATAAACATAAAATCATACACTGGGTCTGTGAAAATATACAAACATAAACATTGGAGCTCCGGTAGGGTTCATGGCAAGAAGTTAAATTTACCAAAATACATTAAGTGCACAAATTAAAAGATTAAATGTTCCAGCTAGTTTTTAAAGGGCTGTATCGCAGTTTAGGTTAGATTTTTAAACTGGTTTGAACATCGGACATTTTTCACAAATAAAGAAAGTCGTCACCTGTTACAAATAAAAAATATCGTGTGTTTTCAACATCTAAGACACAACTAAGCTGAAAAGGTGTTTTGGCTTTATGCCTAAAGAAATAATATACAGTATTTACATGTTTTAAAGTGGAATCGCCATATAGACGATTTTTCTTCTGGTGTGGAAGAAAGCTGCCCTCAGGTTTTTTCTTCGGTGGTGTTAAGGTGTCCTCACCACGAGCGTCTGATACGAGACCACGTTTACACTGTTCAAAAAGCGGGTGCCCTTGAAAATTGACTTATGTAACTCAGGTTGCGAAGAAACACCCTGTTGCAAGTACTAATCGTGTAGATCGTGCGAGATGTCGCGTCATAATCCCCTGATCTAGTTCAATATTATAAGGTTGCCTGTACATACAGTACTCAAATTATGCTTCAGGCAGTAAACCACGCAACCGAACAAACCATGCTCGCCGAGCATGGTTCGTGAGGGTTACTGGTGAACCAGGGGGCTAACACAGCAAACAAATCAACTATCGGCCAATCAGAAACGGGATAGGAATGGGGAGGTGGGATTTGCATCTATTTGCATTAATTCACGGTGTCAGCTGGGCGAGTTTATGTTGCGTTCGGTGTTATAATTCTACAAATATGCTGGAGAAAGTAGAGATTTTAAGCTTCAATGTATCTGAACAGCAAGTAGTTAAATCAACTTCTGTTTGTGTTCAAAATAATACTGTCTTGTAGTTCATTGCTGTCACGTGAATGAGAGTCGATACGATGACGAATCGTTCTGGTGACAATTTTAGGTTTAAAATGCTGCCAATTCATGATGTGTGGAAACAATGAGTTACTTTTGTTTGATCCAACCTGGTTAATTTCCGAAGACACTCCAGGTTGCAGCTCTGTCACACTCTTAATGCTTATTAAGGTTCTTAAATTTGCCACCAGAACAAGGTTCGTTGAAAATAGAGAACTGTGGAAATATGGCTTGCCCGTATACTGAAAGTGCTTGGAAATTTGAAAAATCTATAGGAAATTATTGTGGGAAATTTGTGTCTAGTAAGAATTTTCTGCAGCCCGGAAGGGACGAGCAACATGACCAGCTCCACCCAATTGTAGAAGAGCAGAGCTATTCAAGAAAAAACTCACCATTTTACTTTGGATGTTTGTATCAATAAAATTCTTCTAAAAGACGCTCAAACCCAAAAGTGAACAACTACTTCTCAGTATTGTGATATTCAAAAAGCGAATTTTCGACAGGCATTTATGACTAAACTAGATGTGCTGTTTTAGTCCTCCTGTCATCTTCAGGCTCTCCTCGTGCGAGTTCTATTTACAAAACTGCCGTTTCAAAACAGAGACACCTCGCGTTCACTATTCATTTCCGGTGGTCGTCGTAACCTGCTGCACTTGGAGGGTAGTTCTCTCGTCGCCTCTCTCGGTAGTGCAGTAGGCTATGACGACCACCTGAAATGAATAGTGAACGCGAGGTGTCTCTGTTTTGAAGCGGCAGTTTTGTAAATAGAACTCGCACGAGGAGAGCCTGAAGATGACAGCACATCTAGTTTAGTCATAAATGACTGTCGAAAATTCGCTTTTTGAATATCACAATACTGAGAAGTATTTGTTCACGTTTGGGATTGACGTCTTTGAGCAGAGCTATTGTGCTTGATCCAGCAGCCTTGCTAGCGTTTCACCCTCTGAATGAATTAAAAGGAAAAATATGCAACGTACAAACGTAATTACTATTCGCTTGATTACACGGAAGCCTTATGTTTGAAAAGTATATTCCTTTCTGAAAAAAACTCCAATTTTTTCCTAGTCAAAATTGGTTTACTAACTGGTTTCATTTCCTGGATGCTTCTTATCTCTCTTGATGTTTTCGCTGTCTAGATCCGGCCAGCTGCGCAACCCTACTGTGCATGCGTCATTCGGGTCGGCTGCCATCTTTTTGCCTCTCTATACGTCATGGTGGTGACTCAAGAGAGAAGGTAGGGTGGGTTTACAGTAGGGATGGGCGATAATGCGATATTTTGATGATATCGCAATATACTCCACACGCGATAGTGATATCGCAATGCTTTTTGTTTCGCGATCATCGCAGCTTCGAACTCATTTTGTCTGGTTCACATTGGAGCGCAACTTTGACGATAATGTCGCTAAACATTGACCGATTATGACGTTCAAATACACCATTTTAATAGTTTTTTCGCCAGCTTTCCAGTGGTGCAAACCACAAGTCTCTAGCTGTATCCGCTCGAAGTTATATATAATAAATCATTTAACTTACATTTTCAAAGAAATATGGCCTCTAATGGATACGAAAAATTGCTGTTCACTGCCAATTTTAACAGGACTAATGCTATAAAATGAGTGTTGATTAATTAATATCAATATTTTCACATCGTAACAGGTCACCTAATTATGCAGAAAATGTTAGGAATGCGCACTTTTTTTTAGGTAAGGTATTTTCCTTAGTGTGGCTTACCTGCGAGTATGGCTTATGAGGTATTCAAATACCTTAAATCTTTGAAAGTGCCCAAATTAAGTCAGCTTGACGTACATGTTGAGAAATATCGCAATGATCGCAAATATAGCATATCAATGTGCAGCCATAATTGCGTAGCGGAAATTTCATTATCGCCCATCCCTAGTTTGCAGGTAGCATATTTTTTCGGTAAGGCGATAGAAACCAATTTTGACCAGGGAAAAATTAGGGTTTCTAGTCACCAGCACGAAAAAATCTACCTGTAAATTTCTTACATTTACAGTTGACCTCTTCAATAAATGGTGATGGGCACCACATGATGGGTTACGAGCTGGCTCCCCCAAAAAGTTAAACTTCGCGCTTTATTGAAAATAAACAGAAACAGGATTATCGGTTTTCTTTCGTAAAATGTGGTGGCCCTGAAAAGGGGCGTGTGGTTAGAGATGAGTGTAACGGCGGACGCTACGACGGCTTAGGTGCTTGTAACGCCCCCGGTTTCCCTGGTGTACGTGGAGTTTCAGCTTGAGGTTTCTACGGTGTTTACGACGACTTTTTTCGTTATACAACACAGCATGGACACTGTCCCAGCATGGGGAATGAAGCGCCGGTCCTAATTAAAGGGGCCTAACCTTAAACTGTCGGTATCGCTGCCACCAACGGTGGATTTAACTGTTTAACTAGCTAAAATCTAAAGATGGGCTACATATTTAATTTTCCACTAAAATACAATTAATCAAGTCTAGCAAACGACTGAAGCTTAAAACTCCTGGTTTTATTTTTGCGACAGAGAATGAAAACACTTTTACATTATAGTTTGCTTCGAAAGCTTTTGAATACCAATTATTTAAATAGGCAACAAGTTTACATTTTCATAAAGTAGCAAGTTTGAATATACACTTAGTATTTCATAAATTCAGACAAACACACTTGGTTTGAATAAAGTTTTAAATTTTCACATTAGAAAAAGTAAATCATGAGTGCTCCCGGAGACACCCGCAAGACTAAACAGCCGCAACTGATAGTAGTCTATCTGACAGTATGTTTCTTATGATCAACCGTCCACAGTTATGTTTCTAAGTTTTCCAAGTACAAAAAGATCAACCTCCCTTAGTTCCCTCGAGAACTGTTCTAAGTAATAAAAAGCCCGGCAATTTTACACTTAGGCATCAGTTTGTTTCAATTTGACTTCCACAAAGATCAAACCGTCAATTAGTTTAAATTAAAATCCATTTAAAGTAAACTGGAAAAATTTGGTTTTTAGAAAGAGAACCACTCTGACGTTATGGGGAGAGGAAACCTAAGATGCCGCTACAGGCGTCTCCACCATAATATTCTCTAGCTAGAGAGTTAAGTTAAGTTTTAAACTAAAATTTAGAATATGGGGGTCCTAAACTGAACTTTCAAAAGCTAAACTATAACATACGAACCACCACCATCGTGCCCGGCATGGCATTCTCCGGACATGGCGTCTCCACTCCCGACTGGCGTGACCGGTCTCTAGCTTGAGATCTGTGAGCTGTCCTGACTATGCATTCTGGGGCTGGGGTTTTATGCTGGAGAGGAGGGAAAGCGCGGACGTCGAGGATAGCTGCGGGGGTCTGATTGGCCGAGGGCCTCGAGAACAATGGAAAGTGGGAGGAGAAGTCGGTTGAACAAAGGGACTGGGTGCAGAGCCGTTTGAAGGAGTAGGAACATGTAAAACGGAAAAAGATAGGCCTGTTTTGAGTTTCACTCAATTGAACTTTCGGAAATGGGCCTTTACTTTGTATTATTGGCTACGGATTGAATATTTACATGATTGCAACGTGATTAGGCTCTTGTTAAAGCTTATTACTTGGCTTTGGGTAATGTCTAGAACATTACTATTAAATTAAACAAGCTTTAACGGTAAACTGTAGTGTTAAACACCACAACTAGTTTTGGCTGGGGAGGGGGGCAAAAATGGGGAATTCGAAGTTTTTGCACAGTTGGACTTTCGGATTTGGTTTGAACAGATGTTTTTAAGAATTCTTTTAGTGTTTAATAGTAGATCAAGCTATTTGTAGGTTTCGGTGGGTCACAGTCAGGTCCAGAGGAGAACTAAAATAAACATATATACACTGAAAAATTCGTGTCCGGTAGAATACCAGGTCGTAAGACGTTTATACATTTGGACATATGGTAGCGTTTCTGGGGGTAAAAGAATATAAATAAAGTATCAATGTGGTTAAATAAATTAGCTTAATTGAATGCTATAACGCATTAAGTTATTGGAAACATTTAACGTTTAATGTTTGTAAAGTTAAATTCGATCGTTGTGGAATTTTTCATATGGATTGCGGCCGACAAACACAATAAAAAATATCACACTGCAAATTGGTAGTCTGTATAAAACCTCATACAATACACTAAGCTAATATGTTCGGGCTTTTTGCCCTAAAAGAAAAGGATAAACTGAAGATACAAAAATACAGAGTTTTTACAATGGCGGCCATGATGAAGGTGCGATGTGGTTGGTTTTGGGCGATCTTCAAAAGTAGTTTTAATGGTCTTCAAGGTAGAAAGTCCGGATTTGGGCTTCCCCAAGAGTCTTGCATTTTGACAGGCTATTAAACGTTGAAGAGTTTGTGGAAATCGGACCATTATTGCGAAAACGGCCAGATATGCCTCGGCGAGGCATTTGGGTGCCTCGAGAAAAAAATTTCATTTTTGGAAAAACACGCGTTTTTCGGAGGCGCTCGTTTACATGAGGTCTTTTCCTTCCGTCTTCTGGACAACCCTTTCGAATGTGTAAACACGGTCTCGTATCAGACGCTCGTGGTGAGGACACCTCAACACCACCGAAGAAAAAACCTGAGGGCAGAATTCTTCCACACCAGAAGAACATCGTCTATATAGCGATCTCGATTTAAAAATGTAAATATTGTATATTGTTCTCTTAGGCATAAAGCCGAAACACCATCAGCTTAGTTATGTTTTAGATGAAAAACACACGATATTTTTTTATTTGTAACAGGTGACGACTTTGTTTATTCATGAAAAATGTCCGACGTTCAAACCACTTGTCCGTTTCTACAAATAACTTTTAAAACTAACCTAACCAGCGTTATAGCATATTTAACTAGCTGGTATATTTAATCTTTTGATTTTTGTACTTATTGCACTTTGGTAACTTTTGCCATGAACCCTACCGGAGCTCGAACTTTTATGTTTGTAT